>JAAOMT010000735.1:7048-62060 GCA_016748015.1 Geosiphon pyriformis
AAGATACATTTCGGCGAACTATGAATTATTTCGGCCAATTTTCATTAATTTCGGCGAATTTTGGCTATGTTATATGGTTCAGGGTATTGTGTAAATTGATCATCTCAATTTCTATGGTCCAAATCGGGTTATTGATTAAATGATGATAATTGCTAATTTGATTAAATAATAAGTGAAATTCGAAACGATAATAATATATGCTAATTAATGATAGGAATTATAAAGGAAATTTCATGCTAATTAATAGCTAAAATTCTACTGGTAACAACACCAACAAGAGATTTTTTATTCAAAAAATGTTCAGATACTTGAAGGTAGGGAAAAAAAAATTAGCGATAAGAGAATGTTTGAGATAAAAGTTGTTTTATTATATTTCTTTGATTATTAGAACATATATTTCTACAGCTAAGAGACTTATTGCTTATATAGCTATGAAAAGTGGTCAATGATCAAGTCAATGATCAGATCAGTAATCAGGTCAATGGTTAGGTCATTGATCAGGTCAATGATTACTATCTAAAAATAGGTTGGCTAATTATATGACATTAGTGACTAATACATGTAATAACTAATAAAAACTATAAATTTCAACTGTAACAGTATTATTTGCTTATCAAACAATAAAGCAAGATACTATACAAACAATACTATTTGAATTTGTTTATGATAGAACAGCAATATTCCCAATTGAGATAGAAGTCAATATGTATCCAACTAAACCAATAACAGAAGCCAATTTCCAAAAAACATTGCTAAAAAAAACATAAAAACTAATAGAAACATTGAAAAACAAAAGATAAAGAGCAGTGTTACCCAAGTAGAAAAACCAAAAAGCTATAAAAAAACATAACAAAGAAACATGACAAGAAAAACATGATACAACTCGAAGTAACACAGAGCAAATGTAAGCAATAACTAGCAAATGCAAGCAATAGCTAGTAAACATGAGCAATAGTTAGCAAATGCAAGCAATAGCTAGCAATAACAAGCAATAGTTAGCAATAGTGAAGCAATTGAAAGCAATTCTGTAAAACCAAAAGAATGTATAAAAGCAAGTAGTTGTAGAAGTTAAAAAGTCAGACAGTTAGTTAGGAATCAATTTTACTTTGTATTATACTTATCATATATCCATAGTCCAAAATACAATAATGTATTAAAACCAAATCCAATTCACCAATTCATGTTCTCCCATCTTACAGATTTTAATTGAAATTAAAATCAGTATTTTCTACTTTTGTTCCAGGACAAATGCCATTGGCATAAACATCTCAAATCTTTAATGATTTGGACCAATTGCTCTTGATTATGGCAATTAACAGGAACTAATTTTTTTTTTTTTTTTTTTTTTTTTTTTTTTTTTTTTTTTTTTTCTTTTTTTTTTTTCTTTATTTTCTTTATTTTCTTTTTTTGGAGCAGCAACATAGAAAAATCAACTGTTTTAGAATAGACTTCATGATAGCCTGGTAAAAGATAGAAGCTCTCCCTAAGTTTTGGATATTAATGTTATCTTGGTAGCTTACTAGAAGGGCAAAAAAACAACACCAGACCCTAACAACTGTGCTCATTAGTACAGAAAAGAAAGTTTATATTTATAAAAAACGTTGCAATTGACAAAAAACAAACTCTGTGCCTTATAACCAAAGAACTCAATGGGTAAATTCACAGCCAGGAATAGACTTTTAGAGACTAATAACATTGATATGGCAGAAAAAGCAGATGACTTTAAAAGATAACCCAAAACTAGAGCACCAAATGTTACTACCATACTCTACTCAGTTTATCTGTAACATTTAGTGCTTTCTGTGAGGTTATAAATCCACAGAGACAAAGCACCCCAAAGATACACAAAAGTAGTGACTATTGAAACAATAAGAAAGGACTACTCCTCATATAAAAGATCACTATTTCAATACTTTTGAAAAGATTTAGGAATACCAGCAGAAACCACCATCACAGAAAGTAATTTTTACAACTATATCAATACAAAAATCAACTGCTTGTTAGGCCACACAACTGATACAGGAAGACTTGGAGAACAAATCCATCAAAGCTTACTAGGATACTCAACAACTACTATTACTCAAGCAATCACTGAAACTCTATGTATAGTCGATATAGACATTAAACACTATGTAATAAAACAATTCCCTCAAGGACAACAACTAATAGAATTCGATCTAAAGAAATATAAAGACAAATCCAATAATCCCACAACTGCTCAAGACAAGTTCATAGTTAACAAGAAACCAAGATTCCTCTTTCCAATAACTCTATCATATTATCAGACACACCAAAGTAGAATTGTATTCAATCCACCCCCAGAAACCCAGTCAGAAACACCATGAACTCCTGGAAATCCACACTCTTGGGATCAACACAGTTGGACCAAATCACTAGGAGAATACAGATCACTGTTTGGAAATCTTACCTCAACAGCCAGTTAAACAAAAGGAAACACATCAACTTGGAAACAGCCACCAGCACAAAAACCAGCAGAATCAGCATTTTCTCTGATAGAAGGAACAGCTATCTTACAATCTATTGATTCCAGTGACAAAAAAAAACAACCAGCATTAGCACCCAGAGAATACTCAGATATGCAGACACCAATCTCCTTAACCATAATCAGTAATACTCTATCCATTAACCAAATTATGGCCTACCAGGATATCACTAAATTAAAGAAATTTTCTGGTAAAAAAGATAATACATATTCTTGGATCACGGATGCTAAGAAAGCAATTACTACTAACAGATAAGATAACAACCACACAATTCAGGCACTGCCATTCTTTCTGACCAGAACTGCCAATTTATGGTATCAAAGTCTTACAGAAAAACCTACCTCCTTTACAGAGTTTAAACTTGCCTTTCTGCAATACTTTTGTGATCCTAATACACTTATCCAATTGCAAAATCAATTCAGTATAATAAAACAAAACAACCATGAAGCAGTAACTACTTATCTCGGAAGATTCAATCAAGTCCTTCAACAAATTTTAGCCATCAAGCAGAATTATTATACCACTGTGCAAGTCTTCAATCAATTTATTAAAGGACTAAGAAGCAGCCTCCTAAGATCCGTATGACCTTGCCATCCAGCAAATCTACAAGAAGCAGTCACTTTCACTTGTGATTTTGAGTCTGCAAAACAAGAAGCAAATCATATCTAAGCTGTTAACTTAGCCATCAATGAAACTTCTAACATTGACACAAAGATAATCCAATTAAGTGAAAAATTAACTCAGAAAATTGAGAGATTCTTAGCCAAAACCATAGGAACTTACCAACCACCACAATGAAAAGAAAATAACAACAACAACAGATATTCACAGCAACAGAACTATCAACAACAGCAACAACTTTGAAGATTCAATCCCTGCAACTGTTACTACTGCCAAAAATCTGAGCACATTGTCCATAACTGCAAAAAGAAAATAATGGACCAAAATCAAGGAAACCAATACCAGCAACCAAGATATTAGCAAAACATGGTATCCCAATATTCTATCCCTCAAAATCCACTTTCCCAGTACGCACAACAAATTCCATACACTCAATTACTACCCCAGAATTATTATTAGCCACCACCAATAATACAAGTAATCCCTCACTATCAAACTCCCCCTTATAGCCAGCCCAAATTTCAAGCTATAAACTATAATCAAGGATGTAAGAATCCCAACAACAATCAAGCACAAACCAATAGTGGACCATCTTGACCAATTCCTTGCAGTGTTACTCATAAAAAGAAAACAGATATAGAAAATAGCAGACCAATAAAAGAATAGTATTTAGCATGTGAACACATTGCTCAGCAATGTGGAGAAATATCAGAAATCATGGCACATTGCTCAAAAAATCATAGCACATTGCTCAGAAATATGAGTGATTTTATAGAACATTAATTATGTATATATAGTAGTAGCATTAGAAGTAGAAAAAGCAGAATTCTTTAGTTAGAAATCTCCCATTCACAAATATTGAATAAATAAATTATTTACCATCCAAATCCACTCTTCACTATCAACACTCCATGTTGATAGCAATTAATACTTAACCATATTGGAACAATAGCTCTTGATCATGGCTATTGACAAATACTAACTTGTGCATTGCCTTGGCTTATTTCTTTATGCTATTTCTTTTATTTTCTTGTCTTAATTGTTGTTATTACTAACTCTATTGAGAATTAATGCATGGGGTACTGACGTCAGGATATAGCACTGGTAAAAAACCCAGAAATATAAGTAGGACACTTGATTGAGATTAGCTTATCAGAAGAAACACCGGCCATTATGTTGAGAAAAAAATTGACAAAACTGCGGTTTTGGAAAGCTACGGATAAAACTATTACCACTAAATCTCTGTCTATTATACAAAAGACTCAACCAAAAACTTCAGATTGCCATCATTGACAACAGCCTTGAGCACCAAATTATAGATTTGTTATTTACTCCAACAACTAAGAAAACACTTGTAACATTTGGTGCTCTCTGTGAGGTATAATTTTACAAAGAACCAGCACCAACAAATAAATCAACAGTGGCAGAATCAGAAAGTATAGGAGCAAACCATTTAGGATTTGCAAAATCCTTATTTCAACACTACTGTCAACACTTGGGATTAAACCACAATCAGATATCAGCAGAATCAGTCTTCAATTTCTATGTCAACAAAAGAATTGCTTATTTGTTAGAAACACCAGTAAATACTGAATTAGCGAGAGAAACTTTTTATCACAAATTAATCCAAAACACCAGCTTACCAACAAATTATAATTTTGCATCCATCATTACTAAAATTAATAAAGAAATTGAACATCATATACAACAAAGATACCCAATCACTTATGTCAGTAAAAGCAAAGAAAAATTACAAACACTGGTAGTAACACCTCAATGAATCCAACCACCCACTTAGAAGAAACACAAAATTGTATTACCTACAAATCCATCATATTATTATACTCTTGGAAGTGCCATCAATATTGTATCAGCAGGTGTGTTTACATTAAACGTAACATTAACATTTGGATGATTTCTATTCCAAAGTAAACAAAGGAAAAAAAATCTGTTAAGACTATACAGTGCATACTTTGAGGAATTCAAATCGAAATCACCAATGCCATTAGGAGTTCGATTACCACCACTTCAACCAGACTTCGGAATTACTGATCTGTGGAAACCAACCGAATCAGAAAAAGAACAAGAAGAAAAAAAGGAAGAAGAAAAATCTGAAGATCAAGAATTCATTTACCAGAACCCAATTACTGAGAACCTAGATATAGAAATCCCAAATTTTCAGACTTAGCAAGATCAAAATCTAGAAAATCCAGAAATCGAAACTTTGCCAAATCAGAAGGACCAAAACCCCAACTTAATTAATCAACAAAACTTACCTCCAAATATCATCATTAATCAGCCACCAATTGAACTGATTATCAAACCAATTCAACAGCAGCAAATACCCCTTCAACAGCCACCACTACAGCAACTTATCCAACAACTGGTTCAGCAACCACAACAACTGCTTCAACCACCAATACAACAACAGCAACCAATTGCACCAATAGCTTTTACACCAATTGCAAAACTTGAGAAGTTCACTAGTGAAGAGGACAATGCTTAGGCATGGATCAATGACATCACCAAAGCCATTACTACAAACAATTGGAATGATGCAAAAACAATGCAAGTCATCCCATATTTCCTAAAGGATACTGCCAACTTATGGTATTATAGCTTGGCCCAGAAACCCCAAAATTTTAATGCATTTAAAACAGAATTTCTAAGATATTTCAGTGATAATAACAGCATCAACCACCTGGCAAGTATTTTCACCACCCTAAAGCAAGAGAACACAGAAGCAGTTACCACTTACTTGGGATGCTTCCACAGAAATCTGCGCCAAATCTAAGCTATCCAAACTGATTACTTTACAGTGCCACAAATCTTAAATCAGTTTATCAGAGGCTTATGCAGTAGCATACTCCAACGAGTATGTCCGATGCATCCAGTAGACTTTTCTACTGCAGTTACTTATGCTAAAGATTTTGAAGCTGCTGAGTTAGAAGCCAATCACATCCAAGCTATAAATTTAGTAATGAATGGATCATTTGACTTGGATTCTAAACTGAAACAATTTAGTGATTTCATTAATCAGAAATTAGAAGGATACTTAGCTGACAATTGCCCAATTTATCAGCCTTTTCAATAACATAATAATCAGGAAAATGCAAATTGTTTCCAAAATTAGTCGCATCCATCATCATCAACAAATCAGCCATGGCAACAAGAAATGGGAATTTGCCACAACTGTAGTAAACAAGATCACTTTAAAGCCAATTGCTGTGCTTATAGTAATTCATAATCGGAAAATCAGTATCGGAATCCTGATTGCTGGTTCCCAACTCTAAATCATTACTCAAATCAAAATCAATATCAATCTACTTACCTGCCAATAATGCCACTGCTAATCTATCAAACACCAGTATATCAACCTCAAATATATCAATCACAGCCACCTGTAATATATCAACTGCAGTTACAAATAGTCTATCAACTACAACAATCAATTCAAATACTGCCACAAAATCCAGCTACAATAACATCCAGAAACCTCAGATCCAGAGTAACCCAAAACTGGAGATTGGCAATGATAGTTCACTAACTGATTCCCAGTTCATCAAATTAACCATCAAAATCACACCAGCTGAGTTCAGGAACTGGATATAACCAAAACCCGAGTTCTTAGAACTACTTAAGTCTTCTGGTTACTCCAGAAGATGCTGCATTCAGCAAACAGAAAACCAACCAGAAGCCACTTATTTGCAACATTCCGCCAGCTGCCAGCACTGAAGACAAATCACTTACTGCCATATTCTTATTTGAACTTGAGGAAATCACATCAGTTCTATTATTCAGTGGAGCTGCTCTGAACACCAAACCAATAACTGCAATGTATACTGATGCCAAAATCGATGGTTAGTATATCAAACTGATTTTGGATAGTAAATCAGCTGGCAGCATCATCACCAAACAACTTATGAATCAATTAGGTCACCAAGTTGACAGAGCTGCCAGTGCAAGGATCATTACAGCCGATGAAGCAACCAAAACTCTTATTGGCGAAATTGACGACTTCTCTTTTAAAGTCAATGGCATCATAGTCTCTATCAAAGTTTTGGTGATGAAAGCCACTCAATACCAAGCACTAATTGATAATGACTGGCTCACTAAAGTAAATGTCATACTTGATTGGACAATGCAAGAGCTCCAACTCAGCCAAAATGATCAACATACACGTGTACCAGCCATATGTGATCACTTCAAGACTATTAACACAATAGCACCACTCATTGAGTTTGAAGAAGAAGAGAAAAAACCTACCTGGGAAGCTTATCAAGTCTCATGGGCTAATGACAATCACAATGAACTACTGCCAATACTCTCTTGGAATAACAACAACAATGAAAAAGAAAAACATACCTGGAGAACCACCATTAATGCTTGGATCAATAACAGCCAAAGTAAGTTGCTACTAACAATAAGCTGGAAGGAAAAAGGGAAAGAGAAGGAAAAAGAAGAAAACGTACTTGGAGAAATCGAACTCACAAAAGACACAACCAAAGGATGGACAAGCTCATACTCTGTTTACCAGCCACTATCACAGTCACCATTTATTTCACTTAAATGCAAAGACTGTGAAAAAAAACTCTCTTCTATGGGAGCATAGATTGTGCCAGATGAAGACTATTGGATGCAAACACATTATTATTGCAAACCATGCTATTGCGAATGCTATGGATATTCAAAGTGCCAAGGCAAGTAGGACAATGAACCATGTCTCACTTGTGGCAAACAGCTACTTGACAAAGAGATGTGAAACAACATTTCTGGTCAAGAAGGAACATGCAACACTTCATGCCAGTACATGATTCTCATCAGTGACTGGGTGAGTCATGGCATGTCCATAACAGCAGCTTAGCATAGAGCAATTAACTGATTGGATGGCTACTCACATGACAAAGATAAGATCTGGCGAATGGTAAATGCCAAAGTCCAAGAAGTCATATTCAGTAAAATTCTGGAAATTAAAAACAACCCATTTGAACAGGTTGACATCATTCTTATTCCAAATTCAGATGTCTTTCTTGACATAGAAACCAACCCAGAAGACTTCCATGAGCATTACCAAAACTTGGCACCCACAAGAAAGGAGCAGGAGCAGCAGCTAGCACAGCTAAACACTTGACTATGTGACCACTGTTTGATCTTATATGACTTTCAATATTGTAATGAGTGTAACCTCATCTACAATTCACCACCATGAATGATCTACACAATTCCAGAGGAAATCAAATCAATCAGCAGCTGCACATTAGAATTGGAATCAATTTTCAATTTCAATTCAAACTCCGACAATGATGATAATGAAAACACCAGTTTTAGCTCCATTCAATATGGCAACAAAGATAACAGCGATTTGGATTCAGATCCAAACTCTAAAACATTTATAGCACTCCCTAACCTTACCAAGAAGCAGAAACTAAAATAGTTCAGCAACAATAATGAAGGTATCATGCCAGAACGTGCACATGATACTGATGCAGGGTTTGATCTGAGATATCCTGGAAAAGATGTCATCAAATTGGAACCACATTTGTGCACTTGCATTGATCTGAAAATAGCACTGGAAATTCTAGCAACCACAATGGTTCAATTAGCATCTAAGAGTAGTCTAGCAAAAAAAGGAATCAACATCAAAGAAAGAATAATTGATGCAGAATATTTGGGAAATATCATTGCTATGCTACAAAATGATTCAGAAAAGATTTATGTAATAGAGCCAAATGAAAAGATAGTGCAAACAATATTCCTGCCTCTGATCAAAATAGCTCAGTTAGTGTCAGTAGGAAACAGAGAAGAATTAGGGATCACAGTTAGAAGGATACAGGAATTTGGATTAATGGGTAGAGTAGATATACCAGTTAATATAGTGGAAGAAGAGATTATTGACAAGAGAGAAATTATCTCCACTAGTCAACCAATTTCTATTTCATCATATGATCAGTATATGATAGTCATAGAAAGGAAAGTGAAGAATCAGAACCAGATTTTTGAGGCAAAAGCAGCACATTGTGAATCAGGAGAAATTGGACTCATCAATCTTCACATACCAGCCAGAAACTATAGCCGCATCAAAATTCCTATTTACAACAATACTGGAAAAGTTATAGAGATATCAGAAGAAGCCATCATAGGACATTTAACTACTGAAATAGAGGACCAACCACCAAACCCCATTCCAGACTTTCCACAGCTTTGTGAATATGTTAACATCACATTACAAACAATATATAGACGAAATAAATGTTATTTGCTTCAACCAGAACAATTGGAACAAATGAACATAGGGAATCTAGACCCACTTCAATGCATGCAGCTGAAGATGTTGTTCAACAAGTTCAATGACATCTTCATCAGTAAGAATAAATTCGGCAGAACTGACATAATTCAACATCAAATCAAAACTGGAGATGCTATGTCAATAAAACAATGAGCATACAGAGTACCACCCACCAGCCATAAAATCATTTGTCAAGAAATCAACTGAATGCTTGACAATGGGTTAATTCAGCCATCAATGAGCCCATAGTCATTACCAATAATACTCATCTGGAAAAAGAATGAGAAAATCTGCTTTTGCATGGACTACAGGAAGCTTAATAGAGTCATGTGTAAAGACAGCTATCCAACTCCATGAATTCAGGAATTATTTGATGCTTTTGGGGGAAACAAATGGTTCTCAACATTGGATTTAGATAGTGGTTATTGGCAAGTAGCCATGGATTCAGTGGACAAAGAAAAAACTGCATTTACAACACAGAAGAAAAATTTTGAATTCAAAGTGATGCCATTCAGCTTAACAAATGCTCCAGCCACATTCCAGTGGCTAATGAAAATAGTATATACTGGCTTATTGTGAAAATCAGTAGTTATTTATTTAGATAACACCAATGTGTTCTCTAAAACATTTGATGATCATTTGCATTATCTACAACAAGTGTTTAAAAGGCTATGACAAGCAGGGCTAAAGTTAAATGCCAATAAGTGCTTTTTTGGCAAGACAGAATTAAACTTTTTAGGGCACATAGTAAGCAAAGACGGCATTAAAATAGATCCAGAAAAGATAGAGATAGTCAAGAACTTTCCAGTACCAACCAATGTGACAGAGTTAAAGTTATTTTTGGAATTTGCAGACTATTATTGACACTTCATCAAAAACTTTCCAAGATAGCCCAACCACTCAATCATCTTCAAACCAAGAATGTGAAATACAAATAGACAGAAACACAACAAGAAGCTTTTGATATTCTAAGAAGAAAGCTTATACAAGCCCCAGTACTGATCTATTTAGATCACAATAAATCATTCATTATTACCACTGATGTATCAGGCCAAGCATTGGGAGCAGTACTATCACAGAGAGGACTGGATAGAAGAAAACATCCAGTTGCATATGTCAGCCAAGATTTAACTCCAGCTGAAAGAAATTATGGAACACCAGAATTAGAACATTTAGCAATTTATTGAGCAGTCATAAAATAGAGTGAATACTTAAGCCAGAAGTTTGATGTATACACAGACCACAAAGAATTAACAGCACTTCATAAACAGGAATTTGGAGATAGAAGACAATCAAGATAGAAAATGGCACTATCATCATATACTTACACTATACATTATAAAAAGGGAAAAGACAACGGAAATGCTAACAGTTTGTCACAAATGAGACAAATCTAAAAACATCTCAACATAAAAATATAACAAAACCAAAACAAACTCAACAAAAATATAACAAAAGATGAATATACAAAAATATTAACAACTACAACATTATATAAATACTCAACAGTTTAAGAAGAAATTATTTCAAAATAAGTGAAATAATATCAAACAACAATCAAAACATTTTATCAATTATAAAAATATACTTTACTGGAAAAACAGAAGAAATCCAGATCAACCAATAAGAGTCATTACAGAACCAGAAAAAGAGACAATATTATTCAACATGCATTCAAATCCAACAGCAGAACATTTTCATAAAGAAGCAACTATGGAAAAAACCAGAAAAAGATACTATTGACCATTAATGTATCCGGATATCATTTAATATGTTCAAAATTGTGATGCTTGTCAGAGAAGAGGTGGAACAAAATCCAATAAACCATTAAAACCAATCAAAGTGGAACAACTATTTGACTGTATCAGAATTGACTTAGTCGGACCATTAACAATCATTAGCAGAAGCAACAGATATATTGTAGTAGCTATGGACTATTTCACAAAATAGCCAGAAGCAAAAGCCATTTAAAGAGCAGATGCAAAATTTATTGCCAAATTTGTTCATCAAGATTTGATTTGTTAACATGGATGTCCAAAAGAACTACTATCAGATCAAGGAACTTACTTTGTGAACAGAACATTAGCGGAATTAAGTCACCAATTCAAAATCAAAAGACCAGTATTATCACCATACCATTCACAAACAAATGGTTTAGTTAAAAGATTTAATAGAACACTGTGTGAAGCAATTGCCAAAATCAGTCAAAAAAATTAAGAAGAATGGAATTTGTTTATACCATCAGTATTATTTGCTTATTGGACAATAAAACAAGATACCACACAAGCAACACCATTTGAATTGCTATATGATAGAACAGCAATATTACCAGTTGAGATAGAGGTCAATACATATCTAACTGAACCAATAACAAAAGATAATTTCCAAGAAACCTTGTTGAAAAGAACATATAACTTAATGAAAACACTAGAAAACAGATGACAAAAAGCAGCTGATAACATCCAAAAGTCACAAAAAAAACAAAAAAAAAGACATGATAATCAATTATCAGACAAACCAGTTGAATTCAAGATTGGAGACAAAGTACTTTTACATTATACCAAAGTGGAAAAAAAATGGAATGGAAAATTTGACCTCAAATGAGATGGACCATTTCACATAGAAAAAATTCTAGGAAATGGAGCTTATAAATTAAGATGAAACAACAAAATCTTAGCCAAAGCAGTACATGGTGATCGACTAAAACCATATCACCAGATAGCATCATCATTTACCAATATTATTTCACAATTGGGAGTACAAAGAATAACAGTTCAACTAGATGAGATTCCACAAGATCTGGAACCAATCATAATTATTGAACCAAACACATCAAATTGAACAACCAAAAAAGTAGTATAAAGATACAGTACACACAACAAAAGCAACCAAGAAAAATGGAAATACCAGATCACATTCACACTATAGCTCAACAACTGTCTCAGACACTAAGTCAACAACAGTTAGACATGGAAATTGTCTTTAACAACAAAACAATTTGCTATCGAAACACAAAAAAAAAGACAAAGAATATATTATATCAACGGCCACTAAAGAATAATAAAAACTGGACAGATAACTTAATAGAAAAAGTGAAGAACACTTTTGGGAAAATACCTATTATAGCATTAACAGAAGAACTTACAAAAAAGAATTGGAAGCAATGAACAGAATAACTTTCAATATTATATTGTTACTACCAGCAAAATCGAAAGTTGAATATTCAGGAGTTGTATATCAACAAATCCAAAAGAGTATTTAACCAAAACATAATACAGTAAATTGAAGAATTTAATGAGAAAAAAACAAACTTGACACTACATGTGAGAACAATTTATCAACTGCACAATATATTTCAGAACTATCCAGAAATACTGTTATACTCTGACATGGAAATCATAACTATTAACCAATGGGGAATAATGGACAATACACAAGTAGAAAACGTGAAGAACAGAGTCAAACAAACAATACTTGAAAAAGAAGTATTAAAATTAATTCAAAACAAAAATTTTGATGGAGCTCAATATTAAAAGGAGAAAATAATATTATTCATAAAAAGAAAACAGATATATAAAATAGCAGACCAATAAGAGAATAGTATTTAGCATGTGAGCACATTGTTCAGCAATGTGAAGCAATATCAGAAATCATGGCACATTGCTCAACAATATGAAACAATATCAGAAAACACGGCACATTGCTTAGCAATGTAGAGCAATGTTAGAAAATTAGAGCACATTGCTCAAGAAATCATACCACATCATTCAGAAATGTAAGCAATCTCGTAAAACATCAATTATGTATATATAGCAGTACCATTAAAAGTAAAAAAAACAGAATTTTTTAGTTAGAAATCTCCCATTCACAAATATTGAATAAATAAATTATTTACCATCCAAATCTACTCTTCACTATCAACACTCCATGTTGATAGCAATTGATATTTAACCACACTGGAACAATAGCTCTTGATTACAACTATTGACAGATACTAACTTGTGCATTGCCTTGGCTCATTTCTTTATGCTATTTCTTTTATTTTCTTGTCTTAATTGTTGTTATTACTAACTCTATTGAGAATTAACGTGTGGATACTGACATCAGAATATAGTATTGGTAAAAGACTCAGAAATAAGGGTAGGACACTTGATTAAGGTTAGCTTATCAGGAGAAACACTGGCCATCACACTGAGAAAGAAATTGATGAAACTGTGGTTTCGGGAAGCTACAAATAAAACTATTACCACTGAATCTCTGTCTATTATACAAAGAACTCAACCAAAACCTTCAAATAAAAACACTTTCAGATTGCCATTATTGACAACAGCCTTGAGCACCAAGTTATGAATTTGTTATTTACTCCAACAACCAAGAAAACACCTGTAACAGCGGTCCTGTATAATCTCAACTAGCACTAACCAGATACCTGAATCAAGCTTCCTATCTCAGTCTCATAAAAGACCAGGATTTTGATAAATCTACACCTATGGAAGAGAAGAATGTAAAACAAATCTCCCAACTTTCCAAGCAAACAAAAAACAATATTCCACCAGCCACTATTACCAAAAACACCATCTTAGCTGCCATATTTTTTTTTGACATTGATAATTTGAATACCCATAGCCTTTTTAATGGAGCAGCCATCAATCAGGATAAACCAATAATGGCCCTATACACTAATGCCAGAGTCGGAGGAATAGACATTAAATTAATCCTGAATAGCAAATTAGCTGGTAGCATAATTACAAAGCAGCTTATGAACCAACTAGGTTGCCAAGTAGATCATACTGCTATTACCCAGATTATTACAACAAATGAAAACACAAAAACTCTAATAAGAGAAATTGACAACTTCCTCTTTGAGATTAATGGAATTCAAATCTCTACTAAGGTACTCATCATGAAAGCTACTCAATATCAAGCTCTGGTAGAAAATAATTGGTTGTTAAAAACCAATACTATGTTTGACTGAAATACCCAAGAACTTTAACTTATGTTCAATAGACAGCATGTCTGAGTTCCAGCTACATGTGAACACTTTAAAACCCAACATACTAAGGAATCCCTAATTAAATTCGAAGACACACCACTACCACCAACTATCGAGATCTATCAGGTTTCATGAACAGACAATTATCAAACTGAACTACCTCTACCACCAATCTGGAAAGAAAAAAGAAAAGGCAGAGCCAAAAAAAAACCCCAATTGTCATCACTAGAATACGTAATTTCAAACCAAAGAAATTTATTTTATCAATTTCCAAAACTAATATGTGTTGATTGTAGAAAGAAGCTATCCACAATGGGTGCATGTATTAGGGACAATGAAAAATGGCCCACTGCCACCAAATACTACTGCAGACTTTGTGTACTGGAAAGATTTGGACAACCAAAATGACAAGGCAAGTGAGACAACACACTGTGTCTTACATGTGGCAAGATTCTGCCTAATGAAAAACTCTGGAATAATGTGCCTGGCAGAGGAAAAACATATGATAAGGCTTGTTAGTACACCATATTAATCAAAAATTGGGTACAAAAGGGAACCCCCATCAAGGACACTTGGAAATGAGCACTCAATAGGCTGGACAGTTATTCACACAATGATCACGAAATCTGGAGAATGACAAGCACCAAAGCTGAAGGTGTCATGCCCAAAGAAATACAAGAAATCAAGGACAACTCTTGGATGTCTGAATATAATAGACCTGACTACTCTGCAGATGATTTTTTTACAGATAACCCTGATGCATTTCAAAACTGATATTAAGAATTGGCTCTGACCCGAGAAGAGCAAAAACAGCAGCTAGTTGATCTAAATACCAAACTATACAATCACTGCTTAATTTCTTGCCATTTTTAATACTGCAACAAGTGTAATCTCATGTTCAACCCACCTCTTAGAATCCTATACCCGATCACTGAATTACCTAAGCCTAAGGAAAAAAAAAATTTACTTACCAAGGACATATTATTTCAAGAGTTAAATCAAACTACCAAATTAGAACAATACCTCACATATTCCGACCTCTCCAAAAAATTAGAATTAAAATGGTACAGTGACAATAACAAAGGAATATGCCCAGAAAGAGTGCATAAGACTAACACAGGTTTTGACTTAAGATACTCTGGACAATTACCCATAGTTATAGTCCCATATTCCCTGGTAAAAATAGATCTCAAAATAGTGCTAGAAATTCCTGTTAGCACCATGGTACAAGTAGTGTTTAAATCAAGCCTTGCAAAAAAAAAATTGACATAAAAGAAGAAATTATTGATGCCAAATATATGAAAAACATTATCATGATGCTACAAAACAATTCAGACAAATTCTACAAGATTGAATCTCATGAAAAGATTGTCCAAGCTATCTTTCTATCTTTAGTCAAAATACCCCAATTAGTTTTGGTTACCACCTGAGAAAAATTAGGCCTTACTGTCTGAGGAATCAATGGATTTGGCTCAAGTAGAAGAGGGAACATAACAGTCAATTTTATGAAAGAGAATAGTGATTAGATAGAACTTATTTACACTGATACTATTATTTCTATCTCTTCTTATTAGCAGTACATTCTCAAAGTTGACCAAAAGATTCAGAACTAAGCACTAGTTTTCGAGGCTGATCCTGAGATCTGCTCACTAGCCAATGTTGCTAACCTGTACTTATCAGCCAAAGCTTATAAACACTTCAAAATTTGTATCCACAATCTGACTGAAGACATTATCAAAATTTCTGAGGAAACCCTTATTGGTTCCATATATTTAGATATTTAGAATCTAGAAAAACCCCAGCTCATTCCAGATTTTGCTCAATTGTTCTTGTTCTGTAATATTACCTCATAAGTATAAAACCTGCCAAAGAAAAGTTACTTGTTCATGTTAGAAAAAATCAATAAACTCAATCTGGAAAACCTGAGCACTTTATAGCAAATGCAACTTAAGATTCTATTAAACCAATACGCCAATGTCTTTGCCAGCAAAAATGAGTTTGGATGCACCAACATTGTGAAACACCAGATTGACACCAGAGATGCTCAATCTATTAAGCAGCAAGCTTATCAAGTACTCCCATCTGGTGATAATCTGATTAAGCAGGAAGTACAATAAATGCTTAACAATGGACTGATTAAAGAATTATTAAGCCTTTGGTTCTCTCCAGTGGTCTTAGTCACAAAAAAGAATGAGAAGGTATGATTCTGTGTAGATTACTGGAAATTAAACAGCATTACCCAAGGAGATAGCTATTCCACTTCTCTTATCCAAGAAATTCTAGACAACTTAGGAAAGAAAAAATGGTTTTTGTCACTAGATCTAGCCAATAAATATTGGCAAGTCGAAATGGACCCAAAAGACAAAGAGAAAATGACATTCACTATATAAAATGGAAATTTTGAATTCAACGTGATGTCTTTCAGACTGTACAATGCTTCTGCTATCTTCCAATGTCTTATGGATGTTGTGTATAAAGGAATCTTGTGGAAATCAGTCATAGTATACTTGGACAACACCAATGTTTTCTTGGAAACATTTGACGAACATTTGCTCTACTTGCAACAAGTCTTTGAATGCTTTTGAAATACTAGATTGAAACTCAATCCTGATAAATACTTCTTCAGAAAAACTGAACTGAAATTCTTAAGACATGTGATTGGCAAGGATGGAATAAAACCCAACCTAGACAAAATCCAAAAGATCAAGGATTTTCTAGCCCCAATCAACCTATGAGAGCTATGAGGATTTTTAGAATTGGCTGAATACTACTGCCAATTTGTCAAAGGATTTTCAACTATTGCAAAACTTTTTCATTACTTGTTGTTCAAATATGTGGCAAATCTGTGGAAAGAAGAGCAACAAAAAGTCTTCAATTATCTTAAACAGTAATTAATCACATCTCCAATACTGATCTATTCCAACTTCACTAAATGATTCATTGTCGCTACAGATGCATCAAAAAAATGCACTAGGAGCTGTATTATCACAAATAGGACTGGACAGAAGAGAACATCCAATTGTCTATGCCAGTTACAGTACTAACCCAGCAGAAAAAATATATAGTGCAATAAATTTGAAATACTTTGCCATTTATTGGGCCATACAAACATGGAAACACTACCTCCAACAATTATTTGACCTATATACCAATCATAAAAAACTTATCTGGTTACTCAATAACCCACAACTAAAAGGAAAATATGTTAGATGGAGTACTTATCTGCAACAATTCCCACTTAAAGTTTATTACAAGGAAGGATCCACGAACACCAATGCCAACAGTTTGTCAAGGATACCACAAATCTAATCTCAAACCCATAAACACACTTACTTATCAGCAATTACATCAGTACCTATTGACACTATGTTTCAAGAAAATTTTATCTCAACAGGAACAAAATACTATATGGAAACAAGTGCAAAATTATTTTATTTAAAATGACCAACTCTATTGTCGAAAATGATAAAACCATATCACCTCACAACAATTGATTAAGGACAGTGAAAAAGAAGCTATATTATATAGTATGCATTCCAATCCAACTGCAGGACATTTCAACAAAGATGTGACTCTAAAAAAAACAACAAATCTATATTATTGACCTATGATGTATAAGGATATCTTCGAATATGTTCACAATTGTAACTTATGTTAGTAAAGAGGAGGAGCCAGGATAACAGAACCACTTTGACCCATTCCAGTTGGAAATCTATTTGATAGAATTGGAATCGATTTGGTTGGTCTCTTCTCAATTACATCCAAAGGAAATTGTTACATCACTGTAGCAGTAGACTATCTTATAAAATGGACAGAAGCCAGAACAATCCAAGTAGCTGACACCAAAACAGTAGCCAAATTCATACACCAAGATTTAATATGCAGACATGAATGCCTAAAAAAACTGTTATCAAACCAAAGAACACATTTTGTCAATACTATGTTGACTAAATTGAGTCAAAATTTTGGTATAAAATGACCGTTATTGTCACCATATCACCCACAAACAAATGGACTGGTGGAATAGTTTAACAGAACATTATGTAAAGCATTAGCAAAAATAAGTTATGAAAACGAACAAGAATAAGACTTATTCATACCTTCTGTACTCTTTACATATTGAACATTAAAGCAAAATACAACACAGTTCACACCATTCAAATTAGTCTATGGAAGAAAAACAACGTTACTTATTGAATGAAAAATAGTGTCCTACTCAACAGAAACTATCAACAAAAAAAAATTTGAAGATATTTTATGCCAAAGAACATATCAACTAATGGAAATGTTAGAAAACAATTGTAGAATAGTGGCTGACAATATTAATAATACTCAAAAATAACAAAAAGAAAGACATGATAATTACTTACTCAAACAACCAATGGAATTTAAGATTAAAGACCACTGTTACATTATAAAAAAGCAGAAAAACAATGAAACGGAAAGTTTGATCCAAAGTGAAATGGCCCATTCCACATACACAAAGCGTTAAAAAATAGAGCTTACAAATTACGATTGGAAAACAGGATTTTAAAGAAAGTAGCTTATGGAAATTGATTAAAAATTTATCATGCAAAACAACAGTCATCATCATTAATACATCAACTAGAAACACATATTCTATTAATCAGACCAAAAAATATATCACAAGATCTGAAACTAATCATCATTATTGAAACTAGACAACATGTAGTAAATTAAATTGGGAAATTCAAATATATATACTACCTAAAAAACAATGAAAAAACGATAGAATCTTTTTTAACATGGACCTTTCAGATCAAATTTTACAACTTTCAAAACAATTGTTTGATGCGATTTAACAATTTTCTGCTCAAATAGAAATCACAATTGATAAAAAAGAGATATGATACAGAGATAGGAGCAAGAAAGAGGTGAACAAGAGTTTAACTAGAACTAAGCTGTCTCATTCTTACAAGTAAACCTCTTCCTATAAAAGAAAAAGAAAAAGGGATATGGCAGAGATAAGATCTAACACAGCTAAGAAGAAGGAGAAGGTGACAGAAATGGAACTGTGTTGGGTAAGAATTGAGGAAATAAGAAAAAGTCTAAACAGGCAAACACCAAAGCTAATAACAGGAAAATAAATACCTAAAAATGCGAAAAAATAGAAAAAGAAACTTCCACTCATCTATTGGCTATTTAAAATTGGGTTACAATTAGGATTAAATAGCTCATATGAAGATCTCAACCATCAAATAATCAACAAAGAAGCTCACAGACAAATAGAAAAATTCATGGGAAGAAACAACTTAAACCTATACTACAAAGCAATATACTGACTATATTCAGCATTTAAACACTGTCCAATAGTACTACTAGACAAAACTCTGAAAACTATCACAGTTAACAACATAGGACAGATGACAAACACCCAATTTGAAGTTCTACAAAAAGCAATACTAAAGGCAACATTCGAGTTCTTTATGGAAAACACAAACTTGGCTAAAATAGATGATTTTACAAAAGCTCAATTTTAAAAAGGGAGAGATAATGTTACCTGAGTAGAAAAACCAAAAAGCTATGGAAAAATGTGACAAAAAAATGTGACAAAAAAAACACAGTACAACTCGAAGTAACACAGAGCAAATGTAAGTAATAGCTAGCAATAGTGAAGCAATTGAAAGCAATCCTATAAAACCAAAAGAATGTATAAAAGCAAGTAGTTGTAGAAGTTGAAAAGTCAGACAGTTAGTTAGGAATCAATTTTACTTTGTATTATACTTATCATATATCTATAGTCCAAAATACAATAAATTATTAAAACCAAATCCAATTTACCAATTCATGTTCTCTCATCTTATGGATTTTAATTGAAATTAAAATCAGTATTTCCTACTTTTGTTCTAGAACAGATGCCATTGGCATAAACATCTTGAATTCTTAACAATTTGGACCAATTACTCTTGATCACGGCAATAACGGAAACTAATTTTTTTCTTTTTTTCTTTTTTTCTTTTTTTTTTTTCTTTTTTTGGAGCAGCAACATAGGAAAATTAACTGTCTTAGAATAAACTTTGTGATAACCTAATAAAAGAGGAAAGCTCTCCCTAAGTTTTGGATATTAACATTATCTTGGTAGCTTACCAGAAGGGTAAAAAGACAACACTGGATCCTAACAATTGTGCTTGTTAGTGCAGAGAAGAAAGTTCACATTTATGGAAAACATTGCAATTGACAAAAGACAAACTCTGTGCCTTATAACCAAAAAACTCAATGGGTAAATTCACAACCAGAAATAGATCTTCAGAGACTGATAACACTAACACAGTAGAAAAAGCAAACAACTTTGAAAGATAACCCAAAACTAGAGCACCAAACATTACCATCATACCCTACCCAGTTTACCCATAACAACAGCTAATAACATTCAAAGATTACAAAAAAAACAGAAAAAATGATATGATAACCAATTACCAGATAAACCAGTTGAATTCAGAATTGGAAACAAAGTATTCTTACATCATACTAAAGTAGAAAAACAATAAAGTGAAAAGTTTGATTACAAATGAAACAGATCATTTTACATAGAAAAAATTCTAGAAAATAGAGCTTATAAATTAAAATAGGACAACAAAATCTTAGCTAAAGCAGTACATGGAAATCAACTGAAACTATATCACAATATAATATCATCATTCACCAGTAATATTTCACAACTGAGAGTACAACAAATATTAGTTCAATTAGGTAAAATTCTATGAGATCTAGAATCAATTATAATCATCAATACAAACACATCAAAATAATTAAACAGGATAATATATAAAGACATAGTATACACAACAAAAGCAACAATAAAGATGGAAATTACCAATGACATTTATTTACTTGCATAACAACTATTCTAACTGATTCAACAACAAAACATAAAAATCATAATCAATCAATAAACTATTTAGTACAAAGAAAACTCAATATAAAATGCATAAAAAACTGAAAAACACCATAGATAAAATAATAACAAAGTAAAATTATCAATAAAAATACCAAAAACAGCTAAACTATACCAAGAATTGACAAAAAAAACTTGAAATTAGTGAATACAACAATTTTCAAAAAACTTTTGTTATTATTACTTGAAATAAATCCTGAATATTTAGAACTTGTATGTTAACAAAACAAAACAGTTATTCAATACAACAATATTACAGCAACTTGAATAATTTGTGGGAAAGAGCAATCTGTTCACACAAGTCAGAGCCATATATTGACTATATACAGAATTTCAAGATCAACCAGCAATGAATATAATTATTATTAACCAATTAAGAAAAATGACCAATGTTCAATTTGAAAAATTACAGATCAAAATAATTCAAGTAATTCTCGAAAAAGAAGTCCAGGAGTTAATCAAAAAAGAAGAGTTAGAAGATATAAGAGATCTTAATAAAGCTCAATATTAAAAGGAAGAAATAATATTACTTATAGAATATAGAAATTATATATTAGTACACAAATTAGCCAATCAGAATAAAACATAGTAAAAGTAAAATTCTAAGATTTTTTTCAAAAGAATTGCAGGATTCCAAAATTCCAGAATTTTTTTCGAGAAATTACAGCATTTCAAGAATTCCAAAATTCCTGGCTAAAAAATTGAGGAATTCAAAAAATCTTATATAACAAAATTTATGTATATATAGCAGTAGTATTAGAAGCAAAAAAGACAGAATCCTTAATTGAGAATTTTTAGTTCTAATTCTATACCTATCTTTTCATATAATAGTATTCTATAACTTGAAATGAAAACATAAACTATCAATAAAATACTTATTAAATATTACAATCTATTATTCTATTATTAACAATTTATGTTTATAGTTATTAATATTTAACTATACTAGACCAATTGCTCTTAATTATGAGTATTAACAAGATACTAACTTTTCTTGTCTTGGCTTATTTCTTTATTTATTTATTTTTTTGTTTTGTTTATTATTTGCTAATTGACTAAAAATTAAAGTGCTAAGTTACTGATATCAAAGAGACTGGTAAAAAACCCATGAAACAAGGATAGAACACTCATCATTGAGAATAGCTTGCCAGAAAAATTACTGGTTATTATGCTGAGAAAAAAATTCGATGAAATTACAATTTTGAAAAGCTACAGAAAAAACAATACTTGAATTTCTGTCTATTATACAAAAGACTTAAACTAAAATCTTTAGATCACAAAAACCTTCAAAAATCAACAAACTTACCAGCTATTAAGCTCTAAGTTACAAATTTGTTATTTGTTTTCAGACTCCAAATAATTATTATAACAACAATTATTTTCTGGATTAAAATATTCAAAACATCTTCTATATTTTTCATAAGTATTAGATCAAAAACTATTCAAATACTACTCTAACTATTAAAAAACAGACTATTATAACTGATAACAGTAGAACACATACTATTATTAAACCAAAAAAACCACTATTAAAAAAAAAATTAATAGCAAATTAAATAAATATCTGTTGAAAAGCATAACAACAGTAATATGTTCACTTTTCAGCATAATTGGAAAAACATTCCAAAAAATCTTGCTTATAAACAAAAACTTGTTATATAAAAGGCAATTAGAACTTTATAGTCACTTTGGTGAAATCATAAAAAATATGAAATTTATAAAGAAAACAATTTCAAAGATATAAGTAGAAATTTTGGGCATTATACAGTTAAATGTTTCAAAAGTTTTAATTATTGCTAAAAGAGCTAAAACTTTTATACAAAAATTGGTCTTTTGAATACAAAATTTATTTCATCTTAAATATTATATATTTTATTTACAAAAGACTTTAATAAACTAATTAGTTTTAAGCTAGACAAAACTTTTCAAATAGATTATCTTATGAATAGCTTGATTTTGCCAAAGCTTAATTTTTTTAGAGAGAATGATATTATGATTAAAACTCATATTTTTTATTAATTATCACATGTATTAGCCATTAATATCATATAATTAGCCATTCTATTTTTAAATAGTAATCATTGACCTAATTAATAACTTAAATATTAACTTAATCATTGATTTAGTCATTGATCACTTTTAATAACTATATAAGCAGTGAGTCTCTTAGCTATAAAAAAACATAATTAAAGTAACAAAATAAAAACTCATTATTAATTACTTCTTCTTATATTACTTATTCTTTTTCTCTATTTTTAAGTATCTGAACATCTTGGAATAAAAAATTACTTGTTGGCATTCACATAACTTATCTTTTTCTCTTTTTAATTTGTATTATTAAAATTAGTTTGAGAAGTGATTGCTTGCTTTTGTGATTCATTGAATAAAAAAACAATTAAAAAACACAATGATACCTATTATTAATTCTAAAAATTGTCAAATTAAGGCATAAAATAATAGCAGTAGTATTATTTTATTGATAATTATAGACTATTTTTCTATTTTCAGATTTCTAAAAAAGATTTATGATTGTAATTTTTATGAAACTGATCATGTACATTAAATTCTTACTCATTCAATTTACTCCTATATTGTAATTTTCTTTTTGATTATTTCTATCATTTTATAATTTTGTTTTTTTTTGCTATTTATTAGCTTATTACTCCAATCCATAATATTATTATTAAAATTATGTTTTTTTTATCAAAAATTTGTCATTTTTTATACTTGAAATTTTATAGTTTATATAATTTTATTTACAAAAAATAACACTAAAAAAAGTTTTTTATTGTTAATAAAATATTATAAAACTTAATTATTATTATTAATTTATTAAGCTATAATATATTTTAAAAAAGTAATAGTTTAAAATAAATTAACAATAAAAAATAATAAAACTAACTTATTATTAAAAAATGTAATTATGTAAATCTAAATATATTATAAATAAAAAAATATATATAATGCAATTATAATTATAAAATATTGAATATATTTGATTAAAATCTCTATTTTTATAATTTAAAATGCTTTTTACAATTTAAACTATTTTATATATTTGATTAGATATAAAGTGCTTTAGATGTTATTTAAAGTAAAAAAATAATATTTAAGACTTAATAAATATATTAATACATTACAAAAGCAAAATATAATAAAAAGTATATAAGTCAAAAATAATAATTTTTTTAATTAAAGTTTTAATATAGTTAATTTAGTAATTTAATTAGTTTATAAATATATATTATTAAAAGATTTATTATAGAAAATAAGCTTAATATTCTAATTATTTGTCTTAATATTAATGTATATAATTATAATTATTTTAATTAAAATAAAATTTAAATTGTTAATATCAAATAAAAAGATGGCTATTAAAGTTTTATCTTTAGTAATAGCTGTTAAAAAAATTATTTAAAAGACTACTATGTTATTTATATAAGAAAAATTAATTAATTTAATTATAAAAAACAATAATAATTAATTTTAAATAATTGTAACGTAAAATTATATTAATTAAAATAATAATAATAATTAAAATTAAATATATGGTTTATAAAAATATTTTTAAAATTGAATTGAACAAAATAAATTTTTTGCATTTAAAAAAAAATTAAAAATTTTATTTATTATTAAATAGCTGTTTTGTTTTTTTATAGTTATTTTTTTACATTTCAGATATAATATTTTTTAATTTCACAAATCACACGACATCAGATTTTTCGAAAAATTACCGGTGAACCGGCAAATTATCAGACACGTAAACCGTTTTCCGAAATTCACATTTAACATATAATTTGCTCTTTAACTTCCAAATCCGTTACACTTAAAGGAAATCAATCACCAATGGATTATCAACGCCAATTATTAGAAGAGTTAATGGCACCCTTTGAAACAACATCGAAACATAACTTTTGGGATGACGCTGTCTGTAAACACTTTTTAGTCAAGTTCTGCCCTAACACTCTATTTACTAATACTAAATCCGACCTTGGTAAGTAGTTTTTTGAAGTTTGCCTTTCAAATTCTTAATTTTGAAGCAATAGAGTTCCTCATACTTCTTAGTACCTTAGGTCCCTGCACAAAAGTTCACGATGAGAAACTTCGTAAACAGTGAGTTCGAGAAGATCAGTTCCAAATCAATCCTTTGGGAAGTTATATTAATTTTATTCTCATCTAAAGATATCAAGAAAAAGCTGATCGTGAGAAGTACGGTTATGAAAGTAAATTCTACGATCATCTGCAAGCACTTTGTAACGATCTTGATAAAAAAATTCGCAAGGGTAAAGATCGGTTGAGTGTAAGGCCAGATGATGCGGTATGAGACAATATCAATATAGGATGTCTTCTTTACGCTTCCTCCATAACAATGTAAATATTTTTTTGGTTTTTTAGCTTTTAAATCCAAACAAAGATGAAAAAGAAGAAAAAATGGTTATTTTAGATGAAAAGATAAAAGATCTCTTGATAAAGGTAATAACACAAAATTGGAATTGAATAAAATTTTTTGATAGTTTCAATAATCAAAAGACTCAATTCTTGTGATTTCAATCAGATCGAAGAGGCAGGTGAAGAGGGACGGGTGCAAGAAGCACAAACATTAACAAAGGATGTAGAGGCATTACAGAAAGAGTTGGATTTTTTGAAAAACGTGAGTAGCATTCAAATAGAATCAAATATTGAAAGAAGAGGGATCACATTGAGTGAATCTTCCACTGGGTTGAGAAAGACTTGATTTTATTTTGTGAGGTAACTCTGTCGATTGGCCTATATGATTGCGGTTTTAAATCCCTAATAAATCGGAGTGCTTAGCACGCGGTGCAATCTGCATGCTGATTTCTTCTAACTTTGCGTACTCAGCGATGATAGCATTATAATCGACATTATCTGTGTTTTGCTAGCCGTTTTTTGTAACCGCTATGGGCTCCTCTCTAAAAAGATGAAAAGAATTATCGAGGCGAGACGTATGCAAATCGGTAGACCCTCAATTTTTCTTTTTGCCCTTCACTAACCTTTAAAATTTATTATCCAAAAAATCCGAAACCAATTCTCCCGTGTGTCTTTCTACTTGTTATCCAACACAGAGCGATGATTCGAATCCACTTTTCAAGCAGGAAAGGCGAATGTTGGTGTGTGATGTGTGTGGAGCCTTCCTTGTGACAAACGATACCTCCAATCGGTAAATATTTATTTCAACAAAATTTAATTCCTGGATGCAGCGTGAAATCAACGAATCATTATTCACCTTGAAGTATTTATATAATTGACTATTTTTTATTCAAAGTTTGGAGGCGCATTGGTCTGGGAAACAGCATACAGGCTATAAACAGATTAGAGAAACGCTTCAAGAGTGGAAGGTTAGTTTATAGATAAAAAACTCATACACAGTTGACGATCCCGTTAATTAACCCTCTTTCCTTTTCAGGAAATACGAAGTAATCCAGTTCGTGAAATAAATACGGTTAGGGATCATAGACGTGAATACCATCGTCACGAACCATATTCACGTAATTTCAGAAAGGAAAAATCAAAAGAAAGAGATTATTATCGAAGAGATGAACGTGATTATCATGAGAGGGAGTATGAACAGCATCAGCATCATAGAGATTACGATCAACCTCCACAACATCAAGATCATGATCGTCGTAGAGGCAGTCGAGGTGGAAGTGATCATAGACGCGATCGGGATGAACGAGGAGGCTATCGAAGATATCGTGATGAGTGAGACTTGAGATGCAGGTAGACCACAATATTTTTATATTCGTTGTTTACGCTGTTTTGATGCTATTGTTCTGTTACTATAAGATATCCAAAATTTCTGCGTTTTTTCCCATGGCAAGAGATTTCATGGGAAAGTAGTTTGTCATTTACTTAATCGAAATTTCAAGTAATTTTCAATTTTGAATCAAGTTCATAGAAAACACATAGCTAATAAAATCATTGTTTTCTGATTATATTATTATTATTAAACGCATCAACCTTATTCTGACCAAACTTCTTACAATTTTGAATTCAAAAGCTTTTGAACTTGAGGACCCAGTTGTATTTATTGCTTCACTTCAGTATGATTCAATTTGCTGGGCAGGCTTTCCTGGTACAGATAATATTTCTAATTAAAGATGCCATTCTAATTACTATTGTTGTCTTTAGGCAATCAATATCAATCGCAACGGTAATTGCCTATTCCCCAGATAATCTCAAGAACGTCAGAATATTAAATAATCAAACCTTTGATTCTGAATTATAATAATCCTTGTCTGCGTAATTCCTTACGCTCTTCGAGCTATGCATTGAGGAATTAGAGAATATGATTTAATTGTGCGCTATAGACTATCAAAAATGAGTCCGAATATTTTTCAAATGCCAAAATATTTTAATTATAGCTTTTCAATTCATTTATGTTTAATTAGATTCTTCAGAGTAAATCTCTATTAATAGTCTTCCCGTTATCTAGCTTTAAAATTTATTCCTTTTAAGCTACTAACAGCAACACCCTTAATCCTCTCCAACAATACTCACCCACTTCTTCTTACACTCGCGATACTGCAAGAACTGTTTCCCACATTTCTTTTTATTATAATTGTTTCGATCTAAGCAAGCATAAGCGGCTTTTGAGGCCAACTCACAAGGCTCCAGGTAATGAGAAGGGGATTTATAACGGAAAGCATCATGAATTCCCGGATGAGGAGTTGTTCGCGTAACGCGCACCTTTGGAAAACCTTCTGCACTTGTGTTACTGGGAGCTCCGTGAGAAGACATATGAAAAGATTTGTTTAATAATGCTTATATGATTCAAAATCGCAGTTTATTACAAATATCGAAAATATTTCCACCTTTATGTTAAAAGATTTAACTTTAAATTTCATTATTTTTATCAATTTATTTTTATTTTTATTAACAATAATTTAATAAGACACAACTTTTTTCTCTTATATTTTCATGATTATACTCAGTAATAAAGAAGAAAATTCTTTTTTTTTTGTTGTTTTTAATAGTTTTAATACTTAAAAAGTTCTTTTAAAAGTAAAAACAACTAAACAGTGTTTTTCTAAAGCATTTTTTCTAAATAATAAAAACATAGAGCAGTTTTTGGCTACTAAAAGAGCACTTTTTTGGCTTTAAGTAAAGTTTTTTTTTACATAATATTTTAATTAAAAGTAGTTTTAATATAATTGTGATCTTTATAAAGTCCAAAAGTTTTTAACAAAAAGTTAATAACCAAGCTATTTCTTTAGGTTTACTTTTTTTTATTTTTGCTTAAATAACCAAAAAAGCTAAGAAATAAAAAAACAATCTTTGTTTTTCTTAAATTCAATATACTTAATCTATTAAAAATATTTATAAAAAGTGTTTTTTTAATGTTTATTAAATTGTATCTTTTAATTTAAAAATAAAATATTGATTTTTTTGATATTTATATTAGCTTTGTTATAACTGTATTAATTATAGTGCGAAGTTATATTTTTTATTTTAATAATAGTAATAGTAATATATTTGTAAAAATTAATTTTTATCAGTTTTAAAAACCCAAAAAAATTTTTATATACAATTTTTATATACAATTTTTATAAATTAATTTTAAAAATTAAATTAATAAAATAAAAATTAAAAAATTATTAATTTTAATAATATTTAAAAAAATTTTAATTATTAAAAATAAAAACTTTTTTTTTTATGTTCAAAAATTTTTTTATTTTTACTGTTTTATATATTTTTTATATTTTGCAAAATATTAATTTTTTTATGCAAAAATTAATGATTATTAATAATAATAATATATAAAAAAAAAGTTAATAAGAAATATTATTTATAACTTTTTATTATTATTATGTAATTTATAAGTAAAGTTTAACTGTTATCTAATACATAGAATCAAACTAAATGAAACACATTAAATATAGCTTATGTATTAACTATATGTGGTTAACCACTCAAATCAAACAAGACAACACTATGCATTTATGCTAACAAAATATCACCACCTAAACTGAAAAAGAAACAATATAATCTTTATCTACCAAAATTAACAGCAAAGGATTCCAAAACACCAAACATATAAACCATTTTATCTGACAACATGAATATTAAACATTGAAACAAGCTTGAAAACACACTATTATCTTTAACCAAACCAGCTTTCTTTATATCCACTTTATGCTTGAACTTAATAAGCTATATCTTAGTGCAATACAATTCAATCACAAACCTAATATATTCAACAAGAGCTAGAACAGTTTTTTTTTTCTTTTTAAAAACCAAAATAGCCTTAGTAAACCAATTCTTTAAAACAAAACTCTTACATATAGTAATGTACAAATTCATGTTAAAAGAACACATTAAAAGTGACTGTAAAATGGCTAATATAAGTAAGTAAAAAGAACCTATCAACAACATACATCTTTTAATAGCTTTAGCCAAAATGTCTTCATAAAGCCTAATATTATCAGAATAAACAAAAATATAGTCAAACAATTCCATCTCACCATACAGCAAACACAACACCCCAGAATAATTCTTATTATATAACCTTTTTCTGACTACTATTGGCAACTATTTATGTACCACTTTTATCAAATAAGTGTACATATTGGCTGAATTTCTACTAATAAATCCAGAAAGCATATGTAAACCAGAATGCCACAATTTTGCAGTAGTAATCCAATTTACCTCCTTAATCATAATATCCAGAACAATATTATAACTAAAACTAGTTTTTCAATAAGTATGGCAAATTAACTAATACAGATTATGAACAAAATAACAAACATTACCAAATACAGCAGTATTTTCAGCAACCAAAAATTGTTTTTGAATCTTAATCAGTAAAGAAAGTAAAGAAAAAGTGGCTTTTCCTATCAACACATCAGCCCTAATATTACCTTGAATTCCCAAATATCTTTTAATCTTTACTTATTTAATTAAAATGTTTTTATTCTTAATAAAATTGACGATATACAATCATTTAATCCAGCATTGATTGTGAAAGTCAGACACAACAAATAAAATATCTGATATACAAGCATCAATTAGAGATTGGCTGTTCGAATACAGAACCATAGTGCAAGAAGATAAAACACACTCCAAGACCAACACAATGGCTTGTAATTTAGCCAAAGTGAAAGACAAAAGCCTGTGTACACTGATTTCAATACCCATGTCTGTAGCTGAAAAATAGGCAGCCACATTACTCATTACTTTAGCAAAACCAGTACTCTTTAAGAACTCATCTGTATAAATCTCAATACAATTAGACCAAAACTTCATTAGACTATTATGAACATTAGAAAATGTTTCAAATTCTAAGATATTTAGTACCAGCAATCCAGAAGCAACAGCAGATTTGATTTCCAAAGAAACATGCTTATTCATAAACTCAGCTGCCAAAGTAAACCAATAAGACACAGAGCCTTTTGAATTCAATCTTTTCTACTGCTAGAATGTTTTCCAGTCCATCATTTTCTCTTTTTTGTCCAAAAGTCTATCACCAAAAGCAACACCAAATCACTTCAAAGAAAAAACAAAATTATAGTATAAAAAATAACCTAAAATACCAAACATTAAAAATCTGTTAGATCCATAAAAAGCATTGAACAAATTGTTTATCAAAGATAGTTTATTTTCCAAAAAGATTTTCATCACACCAGCCAAAAAATTATTTACTGGACTAACTCACAACTTGACAAAATACTGTAAAAAACTTAAAGGGAACCATTTCAAAACTTGTAAATCCAAAAATCTATGTTCAAATAAATGTTCAAGAATGCTATGAACATTGAAAAAGGAAATCAGCAAAACCAACTTTCTTTCAGATTGCATTTGCTTAAAAAGTTTCAAATCATACAAAAAAAGATAATATAAGATCTTACTGGGAAAATTATGTGGCAAACCAGCTTTAGATCTGAAATTTTTTCTGACCATAATGTTCTACTTGCAATACACACCTGATAAAATAAAACTAAACTGCATCCAATAGCTAACTATGGGTTAGAAAATAGCTGAAACCAAGTAGAAAAATTGTTTATCTATAATAGTTTTCTTAAGCACCACATTGAAGAAGAACCTAATATCTACATAAGTCTAAGCCAAACTAGGTTTAAAAAAATCCTCTTTAAACAAGAAGATACCCAAGTATCTGTGTGACTTATCTAGTTTATTAATTAAAATTGGTAAACTATTAATTAAAAGTAAGACAGTTTTGATACTCTGATTGATAAAAATAGCCACTATCTTATCATTATTAATAGAAATGTTATTGATAACAAAGAATTCACTGGCAATATCTAAAATGTATTGTGTAGAAGCTTAACAGCTCTTAACCTAAATTGTGTTATCAACAAAAGCACCAGTAGCCAAAAAAAAATTCTTTCTTTCAACAGCCTCAACTCTGCCAGTTTTTGTCACAAACTTTGTATTAATACAATAACTGCATAAGTGTTTATGTTTTTTAACTTTACACAAAAGTAGATTATAGAATATTTGCCAAAGAAGCAGAAAAAAAACCTTATCCTTATCTAAACCATTATGTATCTTATAACTATTAGAGAGTCCAAAATCTGTCATCACTCTGTTGATTTGATTTTTATGAATGCTGCCAAAAAACTTAATAAACTGACTACATATTTTAATATGATGCAGACTAACTCTTAAATGATACCAGCCTACTGAATTATAAGTCTTGTGCATATTCTGCAATACCAACCAAAGTTTTTTATTCTTCTCCAAAGCATTCTCAACAACCAAACCAATGGCAAAAATAGAAGACTAAATTAAAATACCTTTTAATATTGAAAAATTATCACCACAAAGAACATTAAATCTGCTGCATGCTGACAATATTCAATCAGAAAAAATTTTAAACAAGATTTTTTGAGCAGTTTTAATTAGTACAATAGGCCTAGTATTGGTTAAGACATCATTTTATTCATAAAGTTTTGAAATTATCAAGACCCATGCTCTTTTTCAAGGAGTTGAAACTATACCCAAAGTTAAGTACAAATTTAACAGCTTTAAGAGACAAGCCAACATTTTACTACCATAGTGCTTTCAAAGTTTATTAGATATCTCTGATAATTCAGCAGCCTTATTATTCAGCAAATCCTTAACAACCAAAGACAGCTCCTTAATATTAATCTTTTTTATTACACCAGAAAAAGCATCATTATTAACATGATTCAGAGGTATATATTGATATAACTAAGAATTGGACATTCTCGGAAGCACTGTCTGCTTCCTTGTTTATTCTTCCATAATTTTATCTATCTTAAGCTTTATCTTATTAGACTTGATCATTAACTCATTTTTAACAACTAAGTAATTCAAAACAATCTTGTAAAATAAACAGTTAAGAATACTCTTAATCATCTATCTCTTGTTAGAACAAAAATTTTTTATGTGCCAGTTAATTGCCTTCCTAATGGCTGTATTTTTAAATGTCTTTAACTCAAAATACTTAGATTTCCAATATTCTTTTCTAATTATTGACAAGTGTTTGACCAGATCTATTGAACTTATACCAATCAAAACCAAGTTAGCAACCTTAGATGCCTTAACTTTATTAATATCCAACCAAATCCTGATGAGATAATCAAAATCTAGAAGATCTTCAGAGTTCCAAGCCTTCACAATTCTTGCAACAAACAGCTCCAATTTAAAAAATTTCAAAGATTGTTTGTTTTTCAAACAATCATATTCACTATACTAATGTCTAAAAAACACCACATCAGCAGTATATATCATAATATCTTTCAGCACTATTCACATTGTGTCCAAATTACTATTTTTTCTTGTATTCTTAAATATGCTTGATTTTATCAACAACTTAGTAGAAAAATGCTTCTTAAAATGCAACCAATAGGCTTTATTTATATTTTCTAACTTAAACTTCCACCAGTCTCAATTGGCTTGTTTGTAAACACTGTTAAGACAAACATTTAGAAGTCTTTTTAAACTGATTATAACCAAAACTGCCTTATGATCTGTATTAAAAAACTCCAATACACCATTGACTTTATGTAATATAATTGCAGATATCAGATTTCTATTCACAAAAACAAAATCCAACACTTTTTCAATGTCTTTAAAATTGCTTCAAGTAAAAGTTGTGGCCAATAAATGTTTATTAAAAGTATTAACCAGAACCAGATCCAAACAAAACCTGAAACTTGTACTCCTTTTAAATCTATTCTTATTAAAGTCACTACTGACAACTGTGAAGAAGCTAGAATTAACTGCTCTTTATTTTTAAGATTTTGTTGGGTGAAATACTTTTGACTTTGGCATTTGCCATTCTCCAGATCTCATTTTTGTTATGTGGATAACCATCTAAGTGAGAGATTGCTTGGTGCTATGCAGCAGTTATAGATGTTCCATAACTCACCCAGTTACTAATGAGGATTGTGTATTAACATAATATGTTGCATGTTCCTTCTTAACCAAGAATGTCATTCCATATTCCTTTATCGAGTAGCTGCTTTCCACAAGCAAGACATGGTTTGTTGTCTCACTTGTCTTGTTACTTTGGGTAGTCATACCGTTTTCTGTGACATGGTTTGCAGTAATAGTGGGTTTGTATTCAGTAGTCTTCATTGAACATGATCCAAGATCCCATGGAAGAAAGTTTCTTGTCACAATCTTGGCATTTGAATGAAATATATAGTGATTGCTTTAGTGACTTATGTGAATAAAATTTTTCTTAGTTACTAGTTATTTCTTCTGTGGTGATGTCTTTTTCTGGTGCATTTTCTTTCTTTTTCTTCTCTTTGTCATCTCAAGAAAGTACTAATGGTAACTTGTTGTGTTCAGTGTTGGCCCAAAAAACTTGATAGGCTTCTTAAGTAGGTTTTTTTCTTTTTACTTTAAGCTCAATTAGTGGTGCTAAAGTGTGAGTGATTTTAAAGTGACCATACATGGCTGGTACACATGTGTGTTGTCTGTTCTGACTGAGTTGGAGCTCCTGTGTGATCCAATCAAGCATCACATTGGTTTTGAACAACCAGCCATTGTCTACTAATGCTTGATATTAGGTTGTTTTTATTACCAAGACTTTGATGGGAGCTATGATGCCATTGACTTTGAAAAAAAAGTCATTGATTTCACCTATAGAAGTTTTGGTTGCTCTATTGGTTGTAATGATTCTGGTGCTAACAGCGTGATCAACTTGAAAACCTAATTGGTCCATAAGTTGTCATGTAATGATGCTGCCTGCTGATCTACTGTTAAGGATTAGTTTAATAGACTGACCATCAACTTTGGCATCTGTATATATCACAATAATAGACTTTACATCAAGAATGGCTTCACTAAAAAGAGGTACTTCAGTTAGTTTTTTGATCTTGAAAAGAAAAATTGCTGTTAACAATTCATCATTAGTGATGGTTGCTGGTGGAATGTTGTTGGTAAGTGGTTTTGGGTTAATTTCTAAGTTTTTGGGTGAGACTTCTTCTGGAGTAACCAGAAGACTTAAATAGTTTTGGAAACTCGGGTTTTGGGCATACTTAGTTCTTGAGTTTTTTGGACATAATTCTGAGAGTTGTTGGGATGTACTGGAAATTAGTTGATAAACAACTATTGCCAATTTCCAGTTTTGCTGACTGGTTTTTGGCCTTTGATTTCTGTTGAGCACAGTTATTTGTGGCAGTATTTAAATGGGTTGAGATTGATAAATTAGTTGTGGCTGTAGTAGTTGATATATTATGGGTGTTTTTGGTTGATATATTAGAGATATGTATATTAGTTGTTGTATCATTTAAATGTAATTTGGTTGGTACTGATCTTGATTTGAATAATAACTTAGAGTTTGGAATTTGTAATTAGGGTTTTGATATTGATTTCCCAATCATGAGTTATTGTCATAAACTTGACAATTAGCTCTAACATAATCTTATTTACCACAATTGTAGTAAATATGCATCTCTGATTGCCACAATTGGTTGGTTAATAATAATGGGTGTGCCTAATTTTGAAATAATTTGAGTTTCCTGAATTATTACATTGTTGTGAAGATTGATAGATTGCCTGATTGTTAGCTAAGTATCCTTCTAATTTTTGATTGATTGAATTACTGAACTGCTTTAATTTGGAATCCAAGTCAGATGATCTATTTATTACTAGATTTATGGCTTGGGCATAATTGGTTTCTAATTCAGCTGCTTCAAAATTTCAGGTGTAGATAACTGCTGCTTGAAGATTTGCTGGGTGTAATAAACATACACATTGAAAAATATTACTGTGCAGGTCTCTAATAAATTGATTTAAAATTTGTGGTGCTGTAAAATAATTGGCTTGTATTGCTTAAATTTAACACAAATTCCTGTGGAAGCATCCTAGGTAAGCAGTGACTGCTTCAGTTTCTTCTTGCTTAATAATAGTGAAAGTATTGGCTATACAATTAATACTATTATTGTTGCTGAAATATTGTAGAAACTCAAGTTTAAATGCATTGAAATTCTGAGATTTTTTGGGCAAGCTTTAATACCATGAGTTGACAGTATCCTGAAAAAAGTATGGGATGGCTTGCATGACTCTGGCATTATTCTATTCATTGGTTGTAATGGTTTTTTTAACATTGTTTAGTTATATCTGGGCATTGTTCTCTTTGTCAGTAAATTTTTCAATTTTTGCAATTGAAATATATGCCATTGGAGCTATAAGTGGCAGTTGTTGTAATTGTAGTGGTTGTTTAAGTGGCTGTTGTGGTTGTTGTAGAGGTGATATTGGTGGCTGTTGAATCAGTTCAGTAATTAATTCAATTGGTGGCTGATTGATGATAATTATTGAAGGTAAATTTTGTTGATTATTAATGTTAGAATTTGAATTATTCTGATTTTGTGGAGTTTAAATATTAGGAGTTTTAATTTCTAGATTTTTTAAAATCAGGTTTTGGTAGTTAAATTCTTAATCTTCATCTTTTTTTTCTTCTGATTCCATCACTTTCCAAGGACTCATGATTCCGAAATCTGGTTAAGATGGCAATGATCAAAATCCTGACAGCATTGGTAATCAGAATTTAAATTCTTCAAAATACTTATCATATGTTCTTAATAAGTTGGCTTTTGATTGTTTACTTTAGAATGGAATATGAGCCAATAATGTTTTCGCATTTAATGTGGATGTGTCTGCTGATAAAATGTTGATGGCACTTCCAAGTGTATAGTAATATGATGAGTTGGTTGGAGATTCTATTTTTGTTTTTTTCTAAGTAGGTGGTTGTATTCTTTGAGGTGTTACTGTTGGTGTTTGTAGTTTTTTTTTGTCTTTGTTTGTGTAGATAATTGGGTATCTTTGTTGAATGTGATGTTTAATTTCTCTATTGATTTCAGTAAAGATTGCTGTGAAATTATAATTTGCTGGTAGGCTGGTATTTTAAATTAATTCATTGTAAAAATTTCTTCTTGTAAAATTGGTTTTTACTGGTACTCCTAGCAAATATAAGATTCTCTTGTTAACATAGAAATTGAAGACTGATTTTGCTGATAGATGATTGTTGGTTAATCCCAAGTGTTGACAGTAGTGTTGGAATAAGGATTTGGCAAATCCTAAATGGTTTGTCTCTATTCTTTCTGATTCTGTCATTTTTGAATAATTGTGTGTTGGTGCTGGTTTTCTGTAAGATTATATCTCACAGAGAGCACCAAATGTTACAGATGATTATTTAGAGTTTTAAATCAAATAATAAACTCATAATTTGGTGTTCAATTGATGATATAATGATGTTGGTATCTGAAAGTTTGAATTGTTTGAAGGTTTTGGTTGAGTTCTTTATATAATAAACAGAGATTTAATAATTGTTTTTAGTAACCTTTCAGAATCGCAATTTCATTAATTTTTTTCTTAGTTTGGTGGCCAGCAATCTTTTAGTAAGCAATCTGTATTTTTTATGTGTTTTACTCACTTGCAGAGGTCTTTTACCAGGCAATCCTTGACATCAATAACTCAGTACTTATTTCTTAATCAATTAGTCAACAATAAGAAATAGCAAAAATAAAAGAAAAAAAAAGAAAAAAAAAGAAAGAAGTAAGCCAAGGCAATAAATATTAGTATTCTGTTAATAGCCATGATCAAAAGCTATTGTTTCAGTGTAGTTAAGTATTAGTTACTATTAACATAAAGTGTTAATAATGAAACATGAATTGAGATAACAAATAATTATTTATTGATATTTGTAAATTAAAATGTTGCTTAGATGAAATTTAAGTGGAAAAGCCTGTCTTTTCTACTTTTAATGCTACTACTATATATATATAATTAAGATTTCTCAATTTTTCAATTCTTCATACCAGGAATTCTGGAATTTTTGGAATTCTGCAATTTTTTTGAGAGGAATCTTGGAATTTTAGAATTCTGTGATTTTTCATATAAGGATTCTGAAATTTTTGGAATTCTGTAATTTCTTTGAGAGAAATTCTGGATTTCCACATTTATTACAGCTACTTCTAATTGGCTAATTTATATGTTAATATACTACCTATATTCTATAAGTAACAACAGTTTGTTGCAAATAAAACAAATCTTAAAACATTTCAACCCAAAAATATAACAAAAGATAAATATACAAAAATATCAACAACTTCAACATTATATTAATATCCAGCAGTTCAAAAAGAAATTATTTCCAAAAGAATAGAACAACATAAAAGAACAATCCAAATATTTTATTACTTACTAAAATATATTATATTAGAAAAACAGAAAGGATCCAAACCAACCACTCAAAGTAATCATGGAACCAGAGAAAAAAACAATACTATTCAATATGCACTTAGATCTAACAGTAAGACATTTTCATAAAAAAGCAACCATGGAAAGAACCAGAAAAAAATACTATTGGCCATTTATGTATTCAGACATCATCCAATATATTCAAAATTGTGATGTCTATCAGAGAAGAAGAGGAACAAAACCCTGTAAACCACTGAAACCAATCAAAGTAGAACAACCATTCAATCAAATTGGAATTGACTTAGTCGGACTATTAACAATTACCAGCTAAAGAAACAGATATATCACAGTAGCCATAGATTATCTTACTAAGTGGCCAAAGGCAAAAGCCATTCAAAGAGCAAATACAAAATTCATTGCCAAATTCATTTATCAAGAGTTAATTTGTCAACATAGATGCCCAAAAAAATTATTATCCGACCAAGAAATTCACTTTGTAAATAGAACATTAGCAGAGTTAAGCCAAAAATTTGGAATCAAAAGACTATTATTATCATCATATTATTTATAAACCAATAGATTAATTGAAAGATTCAATAGAATATTGTGTAAAGCAATTGCCAAAATTAGCCAAGAAAATTAAAATGAATGAGATTTGTTTATATTATCAGTATTATTTGTTTATCAGACAATAAAGCAAGACACTACACAAGCAACACCATTTAAATTGGTATATGATAGAACAGCAATATTACTAGTGAAGACAAAAGTTAGCACATATCTAACTGAATCAATAACAAAAGACAATTTCCAAGAAACATTGTTAAGAAGAACATATGACTTAATAGAAACATTAGAAAACAAACAGTAAAGAGCAGCTAATAATATTTAAAAGTTACAAAAAAAACAAAAAAAAAGACACAATAACCAACTACTAGATAAACTAGTTAAATTTAGGATTGGAAACAAAGTACTTTTACATTGTACCAAAGCAAAAAAACAATGGAGTAGAAAATTTGATCCCAAATAGGATGGACTATTTCACATAAAAGAAATTCTTGGAAATGGAGCTTATAAATTAAGATGGGACAACAAAATCTTAATCAAAGCAATACATAGTAATTGACTGAAACTATATCACAATATAATATTATCATTTATCAGTAATATTCCACAATTGGGAGTACAAAAAATACTAGTCCAATTAGGTAAGATTCCACGAGATTTAGAACCAATCATAATTATTAATACAAACATATCAAGATAATTAAACAGAATAATATAATTCAACAATGGAATATAGAAATTACTATTAACCAACAAACTATTTGATACAGAGATACTAGAAAGATACACTAATACAAAGTACAAAAACCAGAGAACATCATTGACAAAATAATTCTAAAAATAAAATTGGCAATAGAAGAGCTAACAAAAGTTATCTTATATTAAGAATTAACCAAAGAAACTTGGAAGTGGTGAATACAAAAATTTTTAAAGAACTTTTGTTATTTCCACTTAGAACAATACTTGAATATTCAAAACTTATATACAGATAAGACAAAGCAATTATTTGATCCAGAAATATTACAACAACTTAAACAATTTGTGAGAAAGAACAATCTAATTACACAAGCATGAGACATTTATCAATTACAAGTCGAATTTCAAGACTGACCAGAAATTTTACTCAATTCAGCAATGGATTCCATTACTATTAACCAAATGAGAAAAATAACCAATGCTCAATTTGAAAAATTACAAAACAAAATAACACAAGTAATTCTCAAAAAAGAAGTTCAAGAAATACTCAAAGATGAAGAATTAGAATTAGGAGATTTCGACAGAGTTCAATATTAAAAAGAAGAAATAATATTACTTGTAGAATATAGGAAGTATATTAGCATATAAATTAGCCAATTAGAAGTAGCTATAATAAATATGAAATTCCAGAATTTCTCTCAAAAAAAATTGCAGGATTCCAGAAATTTCAGAATTCTTATACAAAAAATTACAAGATTTCAAAATTTCAGGATTTCTCTTAAAGGAAATGCAGAATTCCAGAAATTTCAGAATTCTTGTATAAGGAATTACAGGATTCCAGAATTCCAGGATTCTTCTTAAAAGAATTGCAGAATTTCAGGAATTCCAAGATTTCTAATGTGAAAAATTGAGAAATTGAGAAATCTTAATTATGTATATATAATAGTAGCATTAAAAGTAGAAAAGACAAATCTTTTTTATTTAGATTTCATCTAAACAATCTTTTAATTCATAAATATCAATAAATAATTATTTGCTATTTTAATTCACTCCCTACTATTAACATTTCATGTTAATAGTTGTCAATATTTAAACACACTAGAACAATAGCTCTTGATCATAACTATTAATAGGATATTAACATTTATTATCTTGGCTTATTTTTTTATTTTTTTATTTTTTTTCTTTGTTATTTCTTGTTGTTAACTAATTAATTGAAGATTAAGCACTGAGTATTGACATCAAAAATTGCCTGGTAAAAGATCTCTATAAGATAGTAAAATATTTAAAATTAAGGATTACTTACTAAAGGATTGCTGGCCACTACACTAAGAAAAGAATTAATAGAATTGTGATTCCAGAAGGCTACTGAAAACAACCATTAAATTTCTGTTCATTATACAAAAAACTCAGCCAAAACCTTTAGACAATCAAAATTTTCAAATACAAACAACCTACAGATATTACCAATGTTATCAAGTGTATTAGCACCAAGTTATGAGTTTGTTATTTGATTTGAGACCCAAATAAACACCTATAACAATATAATTAATTGTTTTTTTGGCACTTTTTGTATTTTTTTATATAGAGCTTTTCACAACTGAACTTTCTGACAAAAAATTGACCAACTTTAACTTGAGACAATTTTTGAAACTAGTACACTTGTGCAAACTGTCTTTATTGAAATCCCCATTCAAGATAACAAAAAAAGATTCATTTGCAGCCTTCACAATCAGAGTTGATCTTACTAGCTTGAAACAAATACATCCAGAGTAGCACTAGTGTACAGCCCCAAAATTAAAACAGATAACTTATTCTTAAAAAACAACTTAATAGACAAAAGCCTACTAATAACTTCTGAAACTTTGTATACATGTCTTGTCAAATCAATATTTATAATAGCTACAATACCAGAACCTAGATAACCAGAATCCAAACCAGAAGTAAACATACAAAAACCAACAAACTTGTTAATAATTCAAAGACAGATCTTTCTTTTTAGCTTTGTCTTAGTAATTATTAAAATTAAATTGTTTATATTTTTATGTCAACAAATAACATCCACTTATTTGGCAGGGACATTGATACCTTGTATATTATATGTAATTATTTTCCAAACTAGATTTGTTATTGAGAAGAAAAAATATTTACATCCAAACCAGCATTGTCCAATTTGGTCATTAAGCCTATAACTGTGTTCAATAAATTTTTTAAAGTCTCTTCAAGTTTTGAAACAACCAAAAGATTAAAATTCACTGCTTTTATAACAGTTTTACTACTAGTGACTACATCCAAACTCTTATTTATTACTGTATTCATCCCTCAATTCTGTGATAAAGGAGTTATCAATGATTAATATTTAGGATTAGGCTGGAAAACTATTGGCTTAAGTGTATTCAACCTCTTAGCCAGCTTGTCTACTTTCTTTGCAAGGCTGGCAAAACTGCACTTAAGAGCAGCAAATTTATTATCTACTTCCAAAGAAACCAACAAAAGAGATTTAATATTTGAAGACAAACTAGTACTAAAAGAAACCAAAGACATCACATGAGAAATAGAACTACTAGCAATTTGGGCCCAAGTTTCACCACCAAAAGACATTAGGCAGTAATTGGCATCTGTTTTCTTTTATATATCTGAAATATTAAATTGTTTTAATAAGAGCATAATAAAATCTGTTATTATTAGATTATATATATTAATTATTTATTTCTATTGGTGTTTCTTAATTTGCTAAGATTTTTTTGTATTCAACTTAGTTAAATTGTTAAATTATATTATATCTTTTTTTGTTATTAAGTTGATTATTAATTATTTATTTTCAGATTTTTAGCTGATTTTGTTAATTAAGTATAATAATATAGGTTTTTTTTATATAATGCTAATTTTTATTATATGTATTGTAATTTTTGTATTGAAAAGTATAAAAATCTTTTGATAATACTGTTTATTTATTATTTTTTATGTTTTTTTTTAACTTAAACTTTTATTATTATTATTATTATTTATTTACGAGTATGGCCCAACCACTACTTAGCTTACAGAAACATATAAGAGAATCTAACTAAATGTGATTTATGTGCTTATTATATGTAACCAGTCACTTGGGCCAATTAAAACAATACTATGTACTTATATAAATATTCACACTATTATCCAAATCTGAAAAAAAAACAAGCTCCATGTAAACTAAAACTTATAGCAAAAGAGTTAATAATGTCAAGCAGTCAGACAACACTAGTAAAAAAAAGCTTTGCACAACACCAGGGACCCTAGAAACCAAATCACAATTACTAACAAGACCACACACTTCTATGTTTATCCTGAATTTTGCCCTAAATAGCCATAATTCACTCTGATGCCTCTTAACTAAGCTGTATACAAAACTGACAACCATCAACAATGTCTTTTTTTATTATTAAAAACCAAGGCCACTTTAGCAATCCAGGTCTTAAAAACAAAGCTTTTACACAAAATGGCATAAATGCCAACATTCAAAATCCTGGAAAGAAATGTACTCAGTATTACAGAAGAAAATAGAAAATGGCCACTCATTAAAGACTTCTACAGATTCACATGATCCAGCAATATTCTCAAATAAGCATTAGTCTTTTTTAAATAAGTAAAAACATAATCTGGCAACTTAATATTACCACACAACAGACACAGCACACCCAAATAATCTTGGTCATAAAGCTGTTTTTTTACAGCTGTTAACAGCCTTCTATAAACTGATTTTATTAAATATGTACACAAATTGGCTGAAGTTTCATGAATTCTGATAACATATGGAAATTTGGATGTTACACCACAGCAGTACTTTTCTAATTAATATTTTTAACTAGTAACCTATCAACAATCTTAGCACTAAGACCAGCTTTCTACTGAACAACACAAACAAAATAAAAAATATTCTGAACAAAGTAGTAAGTATTCTCTAATATGACCCTTCTATTAGCTATAATAAACTTTTTATACACCTCTACAGAAAAAACAAAGCCAAATTATGTTGTTTTACATGTAAAAATATTAGCCTTATTATTATTAACATTTTTTAAATAATCTTTCACCTTCATCTATTTGACTAAAATGTCCTTAAATCTTATCAAATTAACTATATGATGTCTTTCTATCTAGTATTTGTTTTGAAAGTCCAGATAACAAAGCTTAAATTTCATGACACATGCATCCAAAGCCACTTGACTGTCTATATACACAACAACTGAATAGAAAAAAAGAATACATTTTAATACCAAGACAATTGCCTAAAGTTTAGTTATTATAAAAGACAACAATCTATGTATTTAATGCTTACATCTATATTAACATCTAGAAAATAAGCCATTGTCTTATCAACAATTATTGACATACCTAGCTGCTTTAGAAAACCATCTGTGTATACATTAAAACTTTCTATTTACAAACCATACAAGCACTCTTAAATGTTCAAGAAGTCATTTAAAAATAAGAAGTCCGAGCAGCCAAAAGCCAAGACTGATTGATCAGGTTTGAAAGAATGTCTACCTATGTAGCTTGAAGCTTTTTTAAACCAAAATGACATTGAATCCTTAGGGCTCAATTTTTTTTAACAGCAAAAAGTCTTTTAATTCATAATTGATCCATGCTTATTTAACAATCTGTTGCTAAAGCAACACCAACACATCTCAAAGAATGAACCACATTAAAATAAAACTTATTATCTAAGATTACAGACATTAGAAAACAACTAGAGTTATGAAATGTACTGAACAAGCCATTGGCCAAAAAGATCTTATTATCCAAAAAAATTCTGACCAAACTCACCAAAAAGTTGTTTACAAAACTGATTCTTAATTTAATAAGATGCTGTAGAGAGTTCATAAGAACCCATCTTAAAACTTGCAAATCCAAAAAGTGATACTCAAACAACTGACCCAAGATATTAGGTGCATTAGAGAATGTAATCAACAAAGCAACCTTGTTTTCTGTTTGTAGCTACTTAAATATTTTCAATTCATAAAAAGATAAGTAATATAACACTTTACTAGGAAAGTTTCTGGACAAGTTGGCCTTAGACTTGAGTTTTTTTCTCATTAAAACATCTTATCTTTAACACACATTTTTGAAGACATAGCAAAACTGTGTCCAGTAATCAATAATAGATTGTAAGACAGTTGATGTTATCTAAGTAAGAAAAACTAATCCAAAGTTATAAAAAAAACATGACCAAAAACATGATAACATAAAATAATACAAGATAACATGTTATAATGTAGGATAATGTGTTATAACATAGTATAATGTGTAATAACATAGGATAACATATTATAATATAGTATAATAAATAATAACATAAAATAACGTATTATAACATAGAATAACATGTTATAACATAAGATAACTAGTAATAATATAGAAAAATGAAGCAATAACAGAAATAACAAAGCAATCAGAAGCAATCTCATAGAACAAAAAAATGTATAAAAATAAGTAACTATAGAAGTTAGAGAGACATTCAAACAAGAATCAATTTTCTTCTTCCTTATAATTATTACATCTTACAAAAATAAAAAACTTATTTGAAAAACCACAAAAAAATCTTTAATACATAGTCATTAATTATCTTGTGTATAAATTAAACTAATTCTTGGTTTACCTTTTCATTTCAGAACCAATTGCTCTTGATTACAGTGATTAATGATACTAATTTATCTTCTTTTATTTTTTTTTTCTTTTATTTTTATTTTTATTTTTTCTTTTTTTTTTTTTTTTTTTTTTTTTTTTTTTTTTTTTCTTTTTTTTTTTTTTTTTTTTTTTTTTTTTTTTTTTTTTTTTCTTTTTTTTTTTTTCTTTTTTTTTTTTTTTTTTTTTTTTTTTTTTTTTTTTTTTTTTTTTTTTTTTTTTTTTTTTTTTTTTTTCTTTTGTAAAGCAACAACATAATAAAATCGACTGTCTGAGAATAGACTTTGTGATAGCCTGGTAAAAAAAGAAAGCTCTCTTTAAGTTTTGAATATTAACACTATCTTGGTAGCTTATCAGAAAGATAAAAAAACAATGTCAGACCTTAATAACTGTGCTCATTAGCTTAGAGAAGATAACTCATATTTATAAGAAGTTGTAATTAATAAAAGCCAAACCTCTGTGCCTTATAACCAAAAAACTTGATGGATAAATTCACAACCAGTAGATAAGACCTTTAGAGACTGATAATCAAGACTAAGTTAATAGAATTATACAAAACACACATTATTAATAATTGAGAACACCAAATGTTACTATTTTTTTATCCTACCAAGTTTACCTATAACATTTGGTGCTCCTTGTGAGATTATAAAATCTACAGAGACAGAGCACCCCAAAGATTCACAAAAGTGACAACTATTAGAACAGTAAGAAAAAATCACATCTTATATAAAAGAGCATTATTTTAATACTTTTAGAAAAACTTAGGAATACTTGCAAAAACTGTTATTGTAGAAAACCAAGTTTGTGACTATCTGCATGCAAAAATTAACTGCTTTTTAAGCCAAATGACAGATATTAGAAAACTTGGAGAACAAATTCATCAAAAATTATTAGCCTACTCAACAAATACCACTATTCAAGCCATAGCCAAAACCCTTTATATACTCAATAAAGACATCAAGTACTATGCAAAAAAATGCTACCCTCAAGTAAAACAATCAGCAAGGCCTAATTCTGAAGAATATGAGTCTAAACCCAATAGCACAGTAGCTGCATGAGAACAAACTCACTCAACAGTCAACAAAAAACCAAGATTTCTTTTTCCAATAATTCTATTATATTATCAAACACTAGAAAGTAGAATTGTATTTAACCCAACCACAAAAACCCAGGCAGAAACACTACAAACTTCTGGAAATCAACATCTATTGTTACCAGTAGAATTTTAGCTATTAATTAGCATAAAATTACCCTCATAATTCTTATTATCAATTAGCATATATTATTATTAATTCGATTATTATTTATTATTTAATCAAATTATCAAATATTACTATTCAATCAATAATTCGATTTGTACTATAGAAATTAAGATGATCAAATTACACAATACTCTAAACTATTTAATATAGTTAAAATTCGCCAAAATTAATGAAAATTGGCCGAAATAATTAATAGTTCAGAAAAATAACTTGTAGTTTACCAAAATGTATCTTTAGTTCACCAAAATTGTAGCAAAAAGAAAAGTGCAAGTTCAAAGACTAGTACTACAAAAAGTTGTATAAAAAAAAAGCTTTTCTCTTTAAGAAAATATATCTTCTCATAGTATTTTAACATAGTATCTTACTTCAGAGATCTTAATTGAAACAAATTACCTTTTATACAGTTTAAAATAAAAATTAAATATTCGAAAACCAAATCCTTTGATTATTACACTTGAAATTTCTTCAACACAACTAACATTTTGAAATTGATTAGCTACCAATTTTAGTAATTTGTTAGTGACTCCAGGCCTGAATAGAAAACATTTCCCTTGATAAAATCTTATTTTTTTTATTTTTTTTTATTTTTTTATTACAATTATTAGGGTAGCCTACAGATGAGATTTCTGTAGAAGAGTTGACTTTTACAGCAAAATAACTACACATTTTTAGTGAGCTTCTAAACAAGCAATTCCTAGAAAAGAGTTAATGTTTATTACAACATAACTACACAAAGTAACTGACACGAAATTGGTCATTCTACTTATAAGCCCAACAGTTCAAATTATAGGAGATAATTTGAAAATAAATTCAGTTATTAGAGATTCAATTGCTTCCAGAAAACGTGAAATTAGCAACAAACAAACAAAACAACATTTAAAAAAAAAGACCAAAAACCTCTGGTAACACCATGAAGTCACTACAGTTGGACCAAATCTCTAAGAGAATATAAATTATTATTTAGAAATCTCACCTCAACAATTAATAAAACAAATAGAAATACATTAACATAAAAACCACCACTAATCCAATTCTTGACCAAATTATCAACTATTCTCTCTGGAAAAACAGCTATTCTTCAGCTTATTGGAAAATTAACAAAGGGAAACAATCAAAATTAGCACCAAGACAACATCTTAGCATGCAAACTTCAAATCCCTCAACATCAACCAGTAAGACTCCATTTACTTACCAGATTATGACTTACCAAAATATTGCCAAATTAGAGAAATTCTTGAAGGAAGAAGACAATACATATACATGTATTGTTGAAACTAAAAAAACCATTACTGTTAACAACTGAGATGATACTAAAACTATTTAAGCTTTGCCTTTTTTTTTGACAGAAACCACAGATTCATGGTATTAAAGTCTTAGGAAAAAACCCACCAACTTTACCACCTTTAAACTTGCCTTTCTATGATATTTTTGTAAACCCAACACTCTTATTAGATTACAGAATCAATTCAGTATAATAAAAAAAAAGATCATAAAGCAGTGACTACTTATTTTGGATGATTCAACCAAGTTCTTCATCAAATACTGACAATTAAAAGAGATTACTACACTGTAGTACAAGTTTTTAATCAATTTTTCAAAAAATTAAGAAGCAGCTTCCTAAAATTTGTGAGACTTTGACATCTGACAAATCTATAGAATGCTATTATCCTTGTATGCGATTTTGAGTCAGCCAAGCAAAAAGCTAACCACACCCAAGCCATTAATCTAGCCATTAATAGAACCTCTGACATTAATACAAAGATAATCCAATTAAGTGAGAAATTAATTCAGAAAATTGAGGAATTCTTAACCAGCACAACAGAAACTTATCAACCATCACAATGAAAAGAAACCAATAACAACAACAGATATCAATAACAAAATCATTAGCAATAGCAGCAACTTTGGAGATCAGATTTTTGTAATTGCTATTATTGCCAGAAGCTAAAACATATTGCCTGGAACTGCTAAAAAAAACTAGCAGACCAGAATTAAGGAAGTTAATATCTCTAACAACCAAGATATCTCCAGATTATAAGACTTCAATACTCTGTATCTCAATATCAGTCATCCCAGTACTTATTACAAATGCCTTAGAATTACTATCTGCCACCACCAATGACTTAAGCATCTTCTTAGTACCAAAACCCAGACTATAATCAACTTAAACTGTATATAATTGACTACAATCAAGGATAGCAAAACCCTAATGGAAATCAAATGCAACCTAGTAGCAAACCTCCTTAAACAACAAATTGAGCCAACTTCTTATTCCAACCAGCACCAAACAGATACCCAAATCAAGACTCATATCTTGGTCTTACTGAAAACCAGAGTTTTTTTAGCTCTACATTTTTAGAAGAGAAGGATATAGAAGAAATGCCCAATCATTTAAGTCAAATCAAACCAACAATATCATTTTATCTACCACTATCACTGAAGACACCATTCTTGCTGCTATCTTCCTCTTTGATATTGACTATCTGAACACCAATAGTCTTTTTAGTAGAGCCACTATTAATCAGAATAAACCAATAACAGCCCTATACATTAATACTAAAGTCAGAAATATAAACATTAAATTAATTTTCAATAGTGAATCAGCAGACAGTATAATAATGAAACAATTTATAGATTAATTAAGTTACCAAGTAGATCATGCTACAACTGTTTGAATTATTACTGCAAATGGCAATATCTAGACTCTTATCAAAGAAATTAATAACTTCTCCTTAGAAATTAATGAAATCCAAATTCCTATGAAAATTCTGGTCATAGAAGTTACACAATATTAGGCACTCATTGAAAATGACTGGTTGGTCAAAGCACATGCCACTCTTGACTAGAATATGTAGAAACTACAGATTACTTTTAATGGACAGTACACACAAGTTTTGGTTATGTGTAAATACTTCAAAGCTCAAAGTCCAGAAAAACTGCTAATTGAATTTGAAAACTCAATACTATCATCAACAATAGAAGCCTATCAAGTTTCTTGGGCTGATAATTACTGAGCAGAGTTCCCACCACTGACTTGGGAAGAAAAGGGCAAAAAAAAAGCAGAAAAAAAACTACAATTGGCACCTATAAGCTATCTTGTCCCAAATCAAGGAAGTCAATAATATCAAATCCCGAAATTAATTTGTGTTGACTGTGGGAAAAAGTTATCTTCTATGGGTACATGTATCAAAGACAACAAGAAATGGCCAACTACCACCAAATATTACTGCAGATCTTGTATGTTGGAAAGATTTGGCAGACCAAAATAACAAAATAAATAGGACAATACACCATGCCTTGCCTGTGGCAAGATCCAGTCAAATGAAAGACTATGGAACAATGTTCCTGGCAGAGAAAAAATATGTAATGAAACATGTTAATATACTATCTTAATTAATGATTGGATATAAAAAGGAAACCTGATCAAGAATGCTTGGAGATAAGCACTCAGTAAATTAGATGGTTATCTACATGATAAACATAAAATATGAAGAATAACAAGTGTCAAAGCCAAAGATGTCACACATGATAAAATACAAGAAATCAAAAAAAATCTGTTTACATTAGAATACAATGGACCTGACTACTTCATAGAAAATTTTTTTATGGATGATCCAGATGCATTTTAAGATTGATACCAAAAATTGGTCCTGACTTAAAAAGAGCAAGAACAGTGGCTAGTTGATCTAAACACAAAACTGTACAATCATTGTTTGATCTCTTGTCACTTTTAGTACTATGACAAATGTGATCTCATGTTTAACCCACCTCTAAAAAAACTATATCCAATCTCCAAACTACTTGAGTCTGATGTAAAAGAGAAATTAATTACCAATGACATGTCATTTCAAGATCCAACTGAAGATACCAAAACAGAACAGTATCTCACTTATCCAAATCTCTCCAAAAAATTAGAATTAAAATAGTATAGTAACAATAAGAAAGGAATCTGTCTCAAAAAAGAACATGATACTAATGCTGGTTTTGACTTATAATACTCTGAACAATCATTCATAGTTATAGCCCCACATTCTCTCATAAAAATAGATCTTAAGATACTATTAGAAATCCCTATTAGTACAATAATACAAATTGCTTTTCAATCCAGTCTGGCCAAGAAAAAAATCAATATAAAAGGAGAAATCATTGATGCTGAATACATGGGAAACATTATTGTGATGCTACAAAACAATTTAAACAAACCCTACAAAATAAAATTACAAGAAAAAATTGCCCAAGCTATCTTTCTATTCCTAGTCAAAGTATCACAATTAACTCTAATAACAATCTGAGAAGAATTAAGTCTTATGGTCTAAAGAATCAATGGGTTTGGATCAAGTAAAAGAGAAAACATACCAGTCAACTTTATGAAAAAAGACAGTGATCAGGTAGAACTTATCTACACCAACACAATTATCTCTATTTCCTTATACTGACAATACATTCTCAAAGTGAATTAAAAAATCCAAGATCAAGTCCTGTTATTTAAAGCCAATTCTGAAATCTGTTCTCTAGCTGATGTTGTTAACCTATACCTATTAGTCAAAGCCCATAAACACTTCAAAATTCTTATTCACAACTCCACAGAAAATGTTATTGAAATTCCAAAAAGGATCCTTATTGGTTTCATCTCACTGAACATTTAACATTCTGAAAAACCCCAGCCTATTTCAGATTTTGTACAGCTATTCTTATTTTGTAATATTATCTCATAAGTATGGAATTTGCCAAAAAAAAGTTATCTGTTCATGCCAAAAAAAATTGACAAACTACATTTAGAAAACTTGAGTACTCTTCAGCAAATGCAACTTGAGATTTTTTTGAATCAATACATCAATGTCTTTGCCAGCAAAAATAAGTTTGGATGTACTAATATTGTAAAGTATTAAATTGATATAGATGATATGCGACCTATTAAACAATGGGCCTATTGAGTGCTCCCATCTGGTAATAATCTAATTAAGCAAGAAGTACAACAAATATTTGACAACAGCTTGATTAAAGAATTGTTTAGCCTTTGGTTTTTTTCAGTGGTTCTGATTACTAAGAAAAATAAGAATATAAGATTCTGTATAGACTACTGAAAGCTAAACAGTATTACTCAAGGAGATAGTTACCTCACACCTCTTATTCAAAAAATTTTAAACAATTTAGAAAACAAAAAATGGTTCTTGTTATTAAATCTAGCCAATGGATATTGGCAGATTAAAATAGACCTCAAAGACAAAAAAAAATGGTGTTTACCACCCAAGACAGAAACTTTGAGTTCAATATAATGTCTTTTAGACTCTGCAACACTCTTGCTATCTTTTAGTGTTTTATGGATGTTATGTACAAAGAAATTTTATAAAAATTAGTCATAGTATACCTAAATGACACCAATGTTTTTTTGGAAACATTTGACAATCACTTGCTTTATCTTCAGCAAATTTTTGAATGTCTTTGTAATGCCAGATTGAAACTCAATCCCAATAAATGCTTCTTTGAAAAGACCAAGTTGAAATTCCTAGGACACATAATCAGCAAAAACAGAATCAAATCTAATTCAGATAAGGTCTAAAAAGTCAAAGATTTTTCAGTTTCAATCAATCTCAGAGAATTATGAGAATTTTTAGGATTGCCAAAATACTATTGATGATTCATCAAAGAATTCTTAACTATCACAAAACCACTTCACTATTTGTTGTTCAAACACATACAGTACCTATAAAAAAAAGACTAACAGAAAGCATTAGACTATTTCAAGCAGTAATTGATCACATTCCCAATTCTGATTTACCCAGATTTCACTAAACAATTTATTGTCACTATGAACACCTCAAAAAATGTTCTAGAAGCAGTCTTATCACAAATAGAACCAGACAAAAGAGAACATCCAATTGCCTATACTAGTCACAACATTAGTCCAGCAGAAAAAAATTACAGCACAATAAATTTGGAATGTCTTACCATTTATTGAGCCATACAAACATAAAGCCACTATCTTAGTTTGTTCTTTGATCTATATATTGATCATAAAAAACTTGTTTGGTTACTCAACAATCCACAACTAAAAAGAAAATATGCAAGATAGAGTACTTATCTGCAACAATTCCCACTTAAAGTTCATTACAAAAAAGAATCCAAAAACATCAATGCTGACAGTTTGTCAAGGATACCACAAACCTAATTCCAGACCCATGGACACAACCAATTATTACACATTAGTACCTATTGACACTATATTTTAAGAAAATATTATCTTAATAAGAACAAAGTACTATACAAAAACAAACCCAAAATTATTTTATTCAAGACAATTGACTATTTTAATAAGAATGCCAAAACTGTTTTATCTTACAATGAGTTATTAAAAACAATGAAAAGGAAACTATATTACATAGTATGCATTCTGATCCAACTGCAAAACACTTTAACAAAAATGTTACTCTCAAAAAAACCCTAAATTTATACTATTGGCCAATGATATACAAAGATATTTTCGAATATGTGCTCAATTGTAACTCATGTCAGCAAAGAAAAAGAGCCAGAACAATAGAACCACTTTGACCCATTCCAGTTTAAAATCTATTTGATAGAATTGGAATTGATTTAGTTGGTTCTCTTTCCATAACATCTAAAAGAAATTGTTATATCATTGTAACCATTGTTACCAGTAGAATTTTAGCTATTAATTAGCATGAAATTACTTTTATAATTCCTATAATTTATTAGTATATTAATATCATTTCAAATTATCATTTATTATTTAATCAATTATCGCATATCACGATTCAATTAAAATAATCTAATTAGTATAACAGTGTTACGGGATGGTTTTCTTGTTATATTTAATTGCTGATATCCCGCTTTAATTGCAATCAGTCTTTCGTGAGTTCCTCAGTTCTATTTGTGTGATAATGTTACTGTTACACTGAAGGCTTTCTTTTTACTGTTGCGATGTAAGTTATTCTTTAATTCTTGATTGTTGTGTGTGTTTATGTACTCCTTCTCAGAGGCTGAACTGAAATCTACCCACTGTCTGGGGTCTTCTCTGAGGCTATCCTTGCAATTGCCTGATGTATTTCTCTAATCTAGAAACACAGAATGTTAATGGTCTTTAGCACTTTTCTAATTCTCACAATAAAGCTTTTATCAATTAGTAACAACGTGAATAATCTTGATCAAGGATTATTCTTCCAAAGGATTCAGTTGATGAATGATAGTTTCATTCAATAAATAATACAAGTAAGTTTCTTAATACTTTGGGTTGTGATAGTTCAGTTTTAAATATTCTTTTTCATTTCTTTTTGATTTTAAAGGTTTCTTGGGATATTTAATTTGAAAGTATGATTTAAAGTGGAGTTTGTTGGATAAAATTGGATCTATTGCTTGATAAGTTATGATTTTTATTACTTGATTGATTATTTCCCAATATTAAAACTACTGTATATATACATGTTTGTAGTTCTACGAGAAAATACTTTCTTTTTGATATTTCAACCTGGTGTTTGCTGCTATCACCAGTTGGTGTTGGCTGCTATTGTGAACTGGTGCTTGCCACTATTGCGAGATGGTGTTTGCTACTATGTTAATCATTACCTTTCTAAGATTATTACTGTGCTATATTATGATTGAATAGTTTGTATTATTTTTATGATTCTTTTTTCTAAATTCTTAAACTGTAACATTATCCCCTCCTTTCAAGATTGAGCTCCGTCGAAATCGAAGTTAATTTCTTCATTAAATTCTAAGTTACTATAGTGGTTCAATACTGTGTTATTAATTTGTTGTTGTAATTCTTGAAATTGTGAGTTAGTAAGTCGTCCAATACTGTTGGTTGTTATTATGTTCATGGTTGGGTCCAACAATAATTTGTGACAGTTTTCAAATGCTTTGAAAATTCTATAAACTGTTTTTGAATGGAATGTAGTGTTGGTTTTTCCAATGAAAGGTTCTAATAGTTGGATAGTTGTTTTGTCAAACACTCTAGTTGAGTCTTTTGAGTATAATGTTTGTATGTTCAAGTGCTTTCCTAGTTGATAATAACAGTAATTAATTGGAAATTTTGTTTTCAAGTTGCTAAATGTGTCTGGTGTTAATTCACTTATTTCTATTTCTTTTATTATTAATGTATTGCCCAATGCTATCTCTAATTTTTCAATAATTTTGCTAATAAATTTGTTGTTATATTTGGCAATATTATATGGTTCGAAATTATGTTCTTTTCTTGTTTTTGGATTTTCTATTGTTCTTTTTATGTATGTTATTTTGGAGCTATTAACTGTGATTTCTAGATCAGATTTTAATTGTTGTAAGCTTTCAACTAATTGTTGAGTTATATTGTTGATGTTTTCTGGAATAAGTATCATTGTTTTAATTTTGAATGTTATTTTGGAATCTTTTGCATGCGTTTTTATGGTTGTTAAATCATTTTTGCTGTGATCTAAGATTAATTATTTTTTCGAATAATGTTCAATTAAAACTATTGGTTCTAAATCTCATGGAATTTGTTCTGGTAGAATTAAAGGTAATTGTGTTCCAATTCTGGGTGTTTTTGTTGTTATTACTGGTTTACTGTAATAGAATTTCAGCCGGTTACCATGTGCTGCTTTTCTTAACATTTTATCATCTAGTCTTAGCTTGTATGCTCCATTTCCAAGTATTTCGTGAATATAAAATGGTCCATCCCACTTGTGATCAAATTTTCCACTCCACTGTTTTTCCATTTTTGTACGATGCAACAATACTTTATCTCCAATTTTGTAGCTAATTATATTATCTGGTAACTGGTTATCATGTCTCACTTTTTGTTGTTCTTGTGATTGTTCAATATTTTGTGCTGCTTTTCTTCTTTTGTTTTCTAAA
>JAAOMT010000735.1:68255-94399 GCA_016748015.1 Geosiphon pyriformis
CTAGTGTTTCCTGTGGATATTGGAAAATTTTTGTTGGCGTATTGCTCAATTTCTCGATGGATTTTGACAATAGTTGCGGCTATTACTGCTACTTCTTTCGTAGTGTATTGTGATAATTCTCTATACAATCCAAGTTTTGCGTCGTGTGGTTCTTCTTCCTTTCCTATATAATAATTTATTCTGGCATTGATATAATAAGTGAGGGCAGATTCTGCTGGACAACACCCTTCTGGTAATCCAAGATCACTTTGATTTTGTGTGTAAATAGCACGGCAGAATTCAAGAACAGTAAGATTAGGGGTTTTTGTCGCCACTTTTGTCTTTTCCTTTTTAGCAATGAATTATTGCTAATTATTATTTCCTTTTTGATTTTTTTTCCTTGTAGGGTTCACCAAATGTTACGGGATGGTTTTCTTGTTATATTTAATTGCTGATATTCCGCTTTAATTGCAATCAGTCTTTTGTGAGTTCCTCAGTTCTATTTGTGTGATAATGTCACTGTTATACTGAAGGCTTTCTTTTTACTGTTGCGGTGTAAGTTATTCTTTAATTCTTGATTGTTGTGTGTGTTTATGTACTCCTTTTCAGAGGCTGAACTGAAATCTACCCACTGTCTGGGGTCTTCTCTGAGGCTATCCTTGCAATTGCCTAATGTGTTTCTCTAATTTAGAAACACAGAATGTTAATGGTCTTTAGCACTTTTCTAATTCTCACAATAAAGCTTTTATCAATTAATAACAATGTGAATAATCTTGATCAAGGATTATTCTTCCAAGGGATTCAGTTGATGAATGATAGTTTCATTCAATAAATAATACAAGTAAGTTTCTTAATACTTTGGGTTGTGATAGTTCAGTTTTAAATATTCTTTTTCATTTCTTTTTGATTTTAAAGGTTTTTTGGGATATTTAATTTGAAAGTATTATTTAAAGTGGAGTTTGTTGGATAAAATTGGATCTATTGCTTGATAAGTTATGATTTTTATTACTTGATTGATTATTTCCCAATATTAAAACTACTGTATATATACATGTTTGTAGTTCTATGAGAAAATACTTTCTTTTTGATATATTAACCTGGTATTTGCTGCTATCACCAGTTGGTGTTGGCTGCTATTGTGAACTGGTGTTTGCCACTATCGTGAGATGGTGTTTGCTACTATGTTAATCATTACCTTTCTAAGATTATTACTGTGCTATATTATGATTGAATAGTTTGTATTATTTTTATGATTCTTTTTTCTAAATTCTTAAACTGTAACAACAGAAAGTAGGATGATCAAATTACACAATACCCTGAACTTTGTAACATTCAAAAATTCGCCGAAATTTACAGAAATTCGCCAAAATTATGAATAGTTCACCCAAATTAATCAATAGTTTAGCGAAATAACTTGTAGTTCATCAAAATATATCTTTAGTTTGTCGAAATTTGAGCAAAGAGAAAAAGTGCAAGTTCATAGACTAGTACTACAACAAGTTGTATAAAAGAAGAGCTTTTTTCTTCTGGAAAATGTATCTTACTTTAGTTTTATTACTTAGAACCATTCCTATACACACAAAAAAAAATAAATATCAAATAATTCGAAAAACCAAATTCTTTAATTATTTGCACTTGGAAAATCTCCAAGAACCCAACTAACATTTTGAAATTGATTAGCTACCAATTTCAGTAAACTGTTAGTGACTCCAGGTCTAAATAGAAAACGTTTTCCTTGATAAAATTTCTATTTCTTTTACATTTCTTTTATTTTTCTTTTCTTTTCTTATTACAATTATTAGGGTAGCCTACAGACAAGATTCTTGTAGAAGAGTTGACTTTCACAGCAAAGTAACTATACATTTTAGTGAGCTTCCAGACGAGCAATTCCTGAGAAAGAGTTGACATTTACTACAACATAACTACATAAAATAATTGGCACGGAATTGGCCACTCCACTTATAAGCCCAGCAGTTCAAATTATAGGAGATAATTTGAAGATAAATTCAGTTATTGGAGGTTTAACTACTTCTAGAAAACGTGAATTCACAACAAACAGACATTAACAACATTCAAGAAAAGAGACCAAAAACCTCTGGTAATACCATAGACTACTTAACAAAATGGCCAGAAGCCAGAGCCATCCAAATAGCAGATACTAAAACAATAGCTGAGTTTGTACACCAAGATTTGATTTGCAGACATGGATGCCCAAAAAAACTGCTATCTAATTAAAGAATAGATTTTGTCAATAATATGTTAACCAAATTAAATTAACAGTTTAAAATAAAATATCCTTTATTGTTACCATATTATTCACAAATGAATGGACTGATAAAACAATTTAACTGAACACTGTATAAAGCATTAGCAAAAACAAGTCATGAAAATAAACAAAAATAAGACTTATTCATACTTTTTGTACTCTTTGCATACTGAACATTGAAACAAAATATGACTTAGTTCACATCATTCAAACTAATTTATAGAAGAAAAGCTATATTACCAATTGAATGAATGATACTGTCCTACTCAACAAAAACAATCACCAAAAAGAATTTTGAAGCTACCTTACACCAAAAAATGTACTAGTTAATGGAAACATTAAAAGACAACCATAAAATAGCAGCTAACAATATTAGTTACTCTCAAGAATATCAAAAAGAAAGACATAATAACTGCTTACCAGAACAACCAATGGAATTCAAGATTGAAGACCAAGTACTATTATATTGTACAAAAACTAAGAAACAATAAAGTAAAAAATTAGATCCAAAGTGGGACAGTCCATTCTATATACACAAAGTTTTAGGCAATAGAGCTTACAAATTACAATTGGAAGACAGAATTTTAAAGAGAGTAGCTTATAAAAACTAGTTAAAAATCTATTATGCAAAACATCAGTCATCATTATTAATACTTCAGCTAAAAACACAAATTTCATTAATTAAACCAGAAAATATATCATAAGATCTGGAATCAATCATCATTATTAAAACATAGATAATGTGTAGCAAATTAAATTAAAAAATTCAAATATATATAACATTCAAAAAAACAGTAAAAAACAATAGAACTTTTAATATGAATCTGTTAGATTAAATTTTACAACTCTCAAAACAATTATTTAATACAATTCAGCAATTTTCTACTTAAATAAAAGTAACAATTAATAGAAAAGAGATATGATATAAAAATAAGAGCAAGAAAGGAGAGGACAAAAGTTCAACTAGAACTTAATAATCCCATTTTTACTCAATGTTTAAAAGAAAAAATCGGAGAAAAAATTTCTCTTGGGTAAGACAGGGTATAAAAAAAGTTTATAAAAGATATTTGGTTTTCAAGTTCGAAAAAATAAAAGAAGCTTTAGCTCATGAGACCAAACTCTCTAAAACAGGAGAATGGACGCTTAACAATACCTAGAAATAGAAAAAAAGACTTCCTTTAGTATATTAAGTTCTATAAAATCAGTGAACAGCTAGATTTGAAAACACTCTATAAAGACTTTAGACAAAAAACTTTTAACAAAGAAGCAATGCAACAAGTAAAAAAATTCATAGAAAAAAACAACCTGACTCTATATTACAAAGCAGCATACCAACTGTATGCTGTTTTCTAACATTGTTCAAATGTATTATTGTATAGATTTATAAAGACTATAACAGTTAACAACATAGAATGAATAACCAATCAACAGTTCAAAGACCTACAAAAAATGATACTTGATATAATAATTGAACATTACACAAACAAAGTCAGAATAATAGATATAAATAATTTCGCCAAAACTCAATTCTAAAAAAAGAGGGATAATATTACCTGAGTAAAAAAAACCAATCCAAAGTTATGAAGAAAACATGACCAAAAATGTAATGACACAAAATAATACAAAATAGCATGTAATAATATAGGATAATGTATTATAACATAGTATAACAAGTAATAATATAAGATAATATGTTATAACATAGGATAACTAGTAATAATGTAGAAAAATAAAGCAATAACAGAAATAACAAAGCAATCAAAAACAATCTTGTAAAACAAAAAGAATATATAAAAATAAGTAGCTATAGAAGTTAGAGAAACATCCAGACAAAAATCAATTTTTTTTTCCTTATAATTATTATATCTTACAAAAATAAAAGACTTATTTGAAAAACCACAAAAAAATCTTTAATATATGATCATCAATTATTTTGTGTGTAAATCGAACTAATTCTTAGTTTATTCTTTTATTTCAGAACAGATGCTCTTAGCATAAACACCTCAAACTCTTAATGATTTGGACCAATTACTCTTGATTATAGTGATTGATAATACTAGTTTATCTTCTTTTATTTTTTTTTATTTTTTATTTTTTTATTTTTTTATTTTCTTTTGTGGAACAGCAATATAGTAAAATTAACTGTCTGGGAATAGACTTCATAATAACCTGGTAAAAAAAGAAAGCTCTTCCTAAGTTTTGGATATTAATATTATTTTGGTAACTTACTAAAAGGGCAAAAAAACAACACCAGACCCTAACAATTGTGCTTGTTAGCTCAGAAAAAATAGCTCATATTTATAAGAAGTTGCAATCAATAAAAGCCAAATTTTTGTGCCTTATAACCAAAAAACTTAATGGATAAATTCACAACCAGTAAATAAGACTTTTAAAGACTGACAATTAAAACTAAGTTAACAAAATTATGTGAAATACACATTATCAATAATTAAGAGCACCAAATATTGTTATCCAAATAGAAAAACCAAAAAGCTATGGAAAAACATGACAAAGAAACATAACAAGAAAAATACAGTACAACTTGAGATAACACAAAACAAAAACAAGCAATAGTTAGCAAATGTGAGCAATAACTAATAAATGCAAACAATAGCTAGTAAATGCAAGCAATAGTTAGCAATAACAAACAATAGTTAGCAATAGTAAAGCAATTGAAAGCAATCCTGTAAAACCAAAAGAATGTATAAAAACAAATAATTGTAGAAGTTGAAAAGTTAAACAGTTAGTTAAGAATCAATTTTACTTTGTATTATACTTATTATATATTTATAGTCTGAAATACAATAAATTATCAAAACCAAATCTAATTCACCACTTTATGTTCTTCTATCTTATGGATTTTAATTGAAATTAAAATCAGTATTTCCTACTTTTGTTCCAGGACAGATGCCATTGACATAAACACCTCGAACTCTTAATGATTTGAACCAATTGTTCTTGATCATGGTAATTAATGGGAACTAATTCTTTTTTTTATTTTTTTTATTTTTTTGGAGTGATAACATAAGAAAATTGACTGTCTTGGAATAGACTTTATGATAGCCTGGTAAAAAAAAAAAGTGCTCCCTAAGTTTTGGATATTAACGTTATCTTGGTAGCTTACCAGAAGGGTGAAAAGACAATGCCAAACCCTAATAACTGTGCTCATTAGCATGGAGAAGAAAGTTCACATTTATAGAAAACATTGCAATTGACAAAAGACAAACTCTGTGCCCTATAACCAAAAAATCAACAGGTAAATTCACAGCCAGGAATAGATCTTCAGAGACTGATAACACTAACACAGTAGAAAAAATAGACAACTTTGAAAAATAATTCAAAACTAGAGCACCAAACGTTATCATCATATCCTACCCAGTTTATCCATAACATTTAATGCTTCCTGTGAGGTTATAAATCCACAGAGACAAAGCACCCCAGAAATACACAAAAGTGGTAACTATTGGAACAATAGAAAAAGACCACTCCTTATATGGAAGAGCACTATTTCAATACTTTCAAAAAAATCTAGGAATACTAGCAGAAACCACTATCACAAAAAGTGATTTTTGCAACTATATTAATGCAAAAATCAACTGCTTGTTAGGCTGTACAACTAATACAAAAAAACTTGGAAAACAAATCTATCAAAGCTTACTAAGGTACTCAACAACTACTACTACTTGAGCAATCACTGAAACTCTATGCATAGTCAATACAGACATTAAACACTATGTGACAAAATAATTCCTTCAAGGACAACAACTAGTAGAATCTAATCCAGAGGAATATGAAGACAGATCCAATAATCTCACAACTGTTCAAGACAAGTCCATGGTCAACAAAAAACCAAGGTTCTTCTCTCTAACAACTTCATCATATTATCAGACACCCCAAAGTAGAATTGTATTTAATCTACCCCCGGAAACCCAGTCGGAAACACCACGAACTCTTGGAAATTCATACTCTTGGGGTCAACACAATTGAACCAAATCACTAGGAAAATATGGATCACTGTTTGGAAATCTTATCCCAACAGCTGGTCAAACAGAAGGAAACATGTCAACTTGGAAACAGCCACCAGCACAAAACCCAGCAGAATTAGTATTTCTCCTAATGGAAAAAACAGCTATCTTACAACCTATTGGTTCCAGCAACAAAAAAAAACAACCAGCATTAGCACCCAGAAAACATTCGAATATACAGACATTAATCCCCTTAACCATAACCAGTAATATTTTATCCATTAACCAGATCATGGTCTACCAGAATATTACTAAATTGGAGAAATTTTTTGGTGAAGAAGATAATACATATTCTTAGATCATGGATGCCAAGAAAGCAATTACTGTTAATGGATAGGATAATGACTACACAATTTAGGTACTGCCATTCTTTCTGACCAGAACTGCCAATTTGTGGTACCAGAGTCTTGCAAAAAAACCTACCTCCTTTGTGGAGTTTAAACTTGTCTTTCTGCAATACTTCTGTGACCCTAATACACTCATCCGATTGCAAAATCAATTCAGTATAATAAAACAAAATGACCATAAAACAGTAACTACTTATTTCAGAAGATTTAATCAGGTCCTTCAACAAATCCTAGCCATCGAACAGAATTATTATACCACCACACAAGTTCTCAATTAATTCATTAAAGGACTAAAGAGCAGCCTCTTAAAATCTATATAATCTTGTCATCTGACAAATCTACAAGAAGCAATCACTCTCACTTGCAATTTTGAATCCACAGAACAAGAAATGAACCATACCCAAGCTGTAAATTTAGCCATCAATAGAACCTCTGACATCGATGTAAAGATAATCCAATTAAGTGAGAAATTAACTCAGAAAATTGAGAGATTCTTAGTTGGAACCACAGGAACTTACTAACTACCACAACAAAGAGAAAATAACAACAACAGCAGATATCCACAGCAACAAAACCATCAGCAACAGCAACAATCTTGGAGATCTGATTCCTGCAACTGTTACTACTGCCAGAAACTTGGACACATTGCCCATAACTGCAGAAAAAAAATAATAGACCAAAATCAAGAAAACCAATACCAGCAACCAAGATATCAGCAAAACATAGTATCCCAATATTCCATCCCTCAAAATCCACTTCTCCAGTATGCACAACAAATCCCATATACTCAATCACTGTTCCAGAATTATTATTAATCACAACCAATAACACAAACAATCTCTTACTATCAAACTCCCCTTATAGTCAGCCCAAACTTCAAGCTATAGACTATAATTAGAGATGGAGGAATCCCAACAACAATCAGGTGCAAACCAACAGTGGACCATCTTGACCAATCTCTCGCAGTTCTGCACAATTTTGACCAGCACCAACTGGATATCCAAATCAAGCTTCCTATCTCAGTCTTGTGGAAGACCAGAATTTTGATAAATCTACACCTATGGAAGAAAGAGATGTAAAACAAATCTTCCAACCTTCTAAGCAAACAAAAAGCAATATCTCACCAGCCACTATTATTGAGAACACCACTTTAGCTGTTATATTTCCTTTTGACATCAATAATTTGAACACCCATAGCCTTTTTAGTGGAGCAGTCATCAATTAGAATAAACCAATAACGGCCCTATACACTGATGTTAAAGTCAAAAAAATAGACATTAAATTAATCTTGAATAGCAGATCAGCCGGTAGCATAATTACAAAGCAGCTTATGAACCAACTAAGTTGCCAAATAGATCATGCTGCTACTGCCTGGATCATTACAGTAAATGGAAACACAAAAACCCCAATAGAAGAAATTAACAACTTCCCCTTTGAGATTAATGGAATCCAGATCCTTACCAAAGTACTCATCATGAAAGCTACTTAATATCAAGCTCTAATAGGAAATGATTGGTTGTCAAAAGCCAATGCTATACTTGACTAGAATATCCAAGAACTTTAACTCACATTTAATGGACAGCATGTCTGAGTTCCAGCTACATGCAGACACTTTAAAACCCAACATACTGAGAAATCTCTAATTGAATTCGAAAACACACCACTACCACTGACCATTGAGATCTATCAGATTTCATGGGTGGACAATTATTGAACTGAACTACTCTTACCACCAACCTGAAAAGAAAAAGAAAAAGACAGAGCTGAAAAAGAATTCCAATCATTATCATTAGAATATATAATCTCAAACCAAAGAAATTTATTTTATCAATCTTCAAAACTAATATGTGTCGATTGTGAAAAGAAGCTATCCACAATGGGCACATGTATCGGGAACAACAAAAAATAGCCCACTGCTACCAAATATTACTGGAGACTTTGTGTACTGAAAAGATTTGGATGACCAAAACAACAAAGCAAGTAGGACAATATGCCATGCCTCACATGTGGCAAGATCCTGTCTGATGAAGAACTCTGAAATGATGTGCCTGACAGAGGAAGAACATGTGACAAGGCTTGTCAATATACCATATTAATTAATGATTGGGTATGAAAAGGAACCCTTATCAAGGACACTTGAAAACAAACACTTAATAGACTGGACAGTTATCCACATAATAATCACAAAATCTGGAGAATGGCAAGCACCAAAGCTGAAGGTGCCATGCCTAAAAAAATATGAGAAATCAAGGACAATTCTTTGATGCCTGAATATAATAGACCTGACTACCCCACAAATGATTTCTTTATAGATAACTTCGATGCATTTCAGAACTGATATTAAGAATTGGCCCCGACCCGAAAAGAGCAAAAACAGTGGCTAGTTGATCTAAATACCAAACTATGCAATCACTGCTTAATTTTTTACCACTTTTAATACTGTGACAAATGTGATCTTATGTTCAACCCACCTCCCAGAATCCTATACCTGATCACCAAATTACTTGAGCCTAAGAAAAAAAAGAAATTACTCACCAAGGACATGTTATTTCAAGAGCCAAATTAGACTACCAAAATAAAACAATACTTCGCATATTCCGATCTCTCCAAAAAATTAGAATTAAAATGGTACAGTAACAATGACAAAGGAATATGTCCAGAAAGAGCACATAAGACTGATGCAAATTTTGACTTAAGATATACTGAACAATCACTTATAGTTATAGCCCCACATTCTCTGGTAAAAATAGATCTCAAAATAGTACTATAAATTTCTGTTAGCATCATAGTACAAGTAGTGTCTAAATCAAGCCTTGCAAAGAAAAAAATTAACATAAAAGGAGGAATTATTGATGCTGGATATATGGAAAACATCATCATGATGCTACAGAACAATTCAGACAAATCTTACAAGATTGAATCTCATGAAAAAATCACCTAAGCTATCTTTCTATCTTTAGTCAAAATACTCTAACTAGTCCCAGTTATCACCTAAGAAAAATTAGGCCTTACTGCTTAAGGAATCAATGGGTTTGGCTTAAGTAAAAAAGAGAACGTAATGGTCAATTTTATGGAGGAGGATAGTAACCAGATAAAACTTATCTATACCAACACCATTATTTCCATCCCTCCTTATTGGCAGTACATTCTCAAAGTTGACTGGAGAATTCAGAACTAAGCACTAATCTTCAAGGCCGATCCCGAGATCTGCTCACTAGCCGACATTGTTAACCTGTACTTACCAGCCAAAGCTTATAAACACTTCAAAATTCCTATCCACAATCTGACCAAAGACATTATCAAAATTCCTAAGGGAACTCTCATTGGTTCCATATCTTCAGATATTCAGAATCCAGAAAAACTCCAGCTCATTCCAGATTTTGCTCAATTGTTCTTGTTCTGTAATATTACCTTACAAGTATGAAACCTGCCAAAAAAAAGTTACTTGTTCATGCCAGAAGAAATCAATAAACTCAATCTGAGAAACTTGAACACTTTACAGCAAATACAACTTAAGATTCTATTGAACCAATACACTGATGTCTTTGTTAGCAAAAATGAGTTTGGACACACAGACATTATGAAACACCAGATTGACACTGGAGATACTCAACATATTAAACAGCAAGCTTATTGAGTACCCCTATCTGGCAATAATTTGATTAAGCAAGAAGTACAATAAATGCTTAACAATGGACTGATTAAAGAATCATTAAGCTTTTGGTCCTCTCCAGTGGTCTTAGTTACAAAGAAGAATGGAAAAATACAATTCTGTGTGGATTACCAGAAATTAAACAGTGTTACCTGAAAAGATAGCTATTCTACTTCTCTTATCCAAGAAATTCTAAACAACTTAGAAAAGAAAAAATGGTTTTCATCACTAAATCTAGCCAGTGGATATTGGCAAGTTGAAATGAACCTGAAAGACAAAGAGAAAACAGTATTCACCATATGAAACAGAAATTTTGAATTCAATGTAATGCCTTTCAGATTGTGCAATGCTCTCATTACCTTCCAACGTCTCATGGATGTTATGTATAAAAAAATTTTGTGGAAATCAGTTGTAGTATACTTGGACAACACCAATATCTTCTCGGAAATATTTGATGAACATTTGCTCTACCTGCAACAAGTCTTTAAATGTTTTTGAAGTGCCAGATTGAAACTCAACCCTGATAAATGCTTCTTTAGGAAAACCAAACTGAAATTTTTAGGACACATGATTGGCAAGAACAAAGTAAAACCCCACCCAGACAAAATCCAAAAGATCAAGAATTTTCTAGCCCCAATTAACCTACAAGAGCTACGAGGATTTTTAGGATTGGCTGGATATTACCGCCAATTCGTCAAAGGATTCTCAACTATCACAAAACCCCTTTATCACTTGTTGTCCAAATACATGCCATACCTGTGAAAAAAAAAGCAACAAAAAGTCTTTAATTATCTTAAACAGCAATTAATCATATCTTTAATACTAATCTATTCTTACTTTACCAAACAATTCATTATTGCTACAGATGTATCAAAAAAATGCACTAAGAGCTGTATTATTACAAATAGAACCAGACAGAAGAGAACATCCAATTGTCTATGCCAGTCACAGTACCAGCCCAGTAGAAAAAATATATAGCCCAACAGATTTAGAATGCCTCACCATTTATTGGGCCATACAAACATAAAAACACTATTTCCAACAACTATTTAACTTATATACCAATTATAAAAGACTCATTTGGTTACTCAATAACCCACAACTAGAAGAAAAATATGCTAGATAGAGTACTTATCTGCAACAATTTCCACTCAAAGTTCATTACAAAGAAGAATCCAAAAACACCAATGCCAACAGTTTGTCGAGGATGCCACAAACCTAATCTCAGACTCATGAACACACTTATTTATCAGTGATTACATTAGTACCTATTAACACTATGTTTCAAGGAGATTTTATCTCAACAGGAACAAAATACTATATGGAAACAAGTGTGAAATTACTTTATTCAAAATGACCAACTCTATTGTCGAGAACAATGAAACCACACCACCCCATAACAATTAATCAAGGACAGTGAAAAAGAAGCTATATTATATAGTATGTATTCCAACCCAACTGCAGGACACTTCAACAAAGACATGTCTCTGGAAAGAACAACAAATCTATACTATTGGCCTATGATGTATAAGGATATCTTCAAATATGTTTGCAATTGTGACTTATGTCAATAAAGAGGAGGAGCCAGGATAATGAAACCACTTTGACCCATTCCAATTGGAAATCTATTTGATAGAATTGGAATTGATTTGGTTGGTCCCCTCTCAATTACATCCAAAGAAAATTGTTATATCACTGTAGCCATAGACTATTTTACAAAATGGCCAGAAGCCAGAGCAATCCAAGTAGCTGACGCCAAAACAGTAGCCAAATTTGTATACCAAGATTTAATATGCAGACATGGATGTCTGAAAGAACTGTTATTGGACTAAAGAACACATTTCATCAATACTATGTTAACTGAATTGAGTCAACGTTTTAGTATAAAATAACTGTTATCATTACCATATTACCCACAAACAAATAGACTAGTGGAATGATTTAACAAAACATTATGTGAAGCATTAGCAAAAATAAGTTACAAAAATGAACAAGAATGAGACTTATTTATATCTTCTGTACTTTTTGCATATCAAACATTAAAGCAAAATATGACACAGTTCACACCATTCAAATTAGTCTATGAAAGAAAAGCAACATTACTTATTAAACAAAAAATAGTGTTCTATCCAACAGAAACTATCAACAAAAAAAATTTTGAAGATACCTTATGCCAAAGAATGTACCAGCTAATGGAAACATTAGAAAACAATCATAAAATAGCAGCTGACAATATTAGTAATGTTTAAGAATAACAAAAAGAAAGACATAACAATTGTCTACTTGAACAACTAATGAAATTTAAGATTGGAGACCAAGTACTGTTACATCATACAAAAACAGAAAAACAATGAAGTGGAAAGTTCAACCCAAAGTGGGATGGCCCATTCCACATATACAAAATGTTAGGAAATAGAGCTTACAAATTATGATTGGAAGACAGGATTTTAAAGAAAGTAGTTTATGGGAATTGATTAAAAATTTATCATGTGAAACAACAGTTATTGTCATTAGTACATCAACTAGGAACACAAATTCCATTAATCAGACCAGAAGATATACCACAAAATCTGAAACCAATTATTGTCATTGAAATGTAGACAACACGTAGCAAATTAAATTGGAAAATTCAAGTATATATACCACCCAAAAAACAATGAGAAAATAATAGAACTTTTTTTAACATAGACTTTTCAGATCAAATTCTACAACTTTCAAAACAACTGTTTAAACAATCTTCTGCTCAAATAGAAATCACAATTAATAAAAAAGAGATACAATACAGGGATAAGAGCAAGAAAGAGGTGGACAAGAGTTCAACTAGAACTAAGCTGTTTTACCCTTATAAGCAAATCTCTCTTTATGGAAAAAAAAGAAAAAGAAATATGATAGGGATAGGACTTGATACAGCTAAGAAAAAGGGGAAGGTAACAGAAATGAAACTCTGTTGGGTAAGAATTGAAGAAATAAAAGAAGGTCTAAACAGACAAACACTGAAGCCGGTAACAGGAGAATGGACACCTGAAAATGCAAAAAAATGGAAAAAAAACTTTTATTTGTCTATTGACTATTTAAAATTGGGTTACAATTAGAATTAGATAGCCTATATAAAGACTTTAACTATCAAACAATCAACAAAGAAGTCCGCAGACAAGTAGAAAAATTCATGGAAAAAAACAACTTAAACTTATACTATAAAAAAACATACTGACTATATTCAGCATTTAAACACTGTTTAATGGTACTACTAGACAAAACTCTGAAAACTATCACAGTTAACAACATAGGACGGATGACAAACACCCAATTTGAAGTTCTACAAAAAGCAATACTGAAGGCAACATTTGAGTTCTTTACAGAAAACACAAACTTGGCTGAAATAGATGATTTCGCAGGAGCTCAATTTTAAAAAGAGAGAGATAATGTTACCCAAGTAGAAAAAACAAAAAGCTATGGAAAAATGTAACAAAGAAACATAACAAAAAAATGCAGTACAACTTGAGGTAATACTGAGCAAAAATGAGCAATAGCTAGCAAATGTGAGCAATAGCTAGCAAACGTGAGCAATAGCTAGCAATAATAAGCAATAACTAGCAAACGTGAACAATAGTTAGTAATAATGAGCAATAGCTAGCAATAATAAGCAATAGCTAGCAATAATAAACAATAGCTAGCAATAGTGAAGCAATTGAAAGCAATCCTGTAAAACCAAAAGAATGTATAAAAGCAAGTAGTTGTAGAAGTTGAAAAGTCAGACAGTTAGTTAGAAATTAATTTTACTTTGTATTATACTTATCATATATTCATAGTCCGAAATACAATAAATTATCAAAACCAAATCCAATTCACCACTTTATGTTCTCTTATCTTACAGATTTTAATTGAAATTAAAATCAGTATTTCCTATCTTTATTCCAGAACAGATGCTATTGGCATAAACGTTTTGAACCCTTAACAATTTAGACTAATTGCTCTTGATCACAGCAATTGATGGAAATTAATTCTTTTTTTTTCTTTTATTTTTTTTCTTTTTTTGGAGCAGTAACATAAGAAAATTGACTGTCTTGGAATAGACTTCGTAATAGTCTGGTAAAAGAAAGAAGCTTTCTCTAAGTTTTGAATATTAACGTTATTTTGGTAGCTTATTAGAAAGGCGAAAAGACAATGCCAGACCCTAACAATTGCACTCATTAGCACGGAGAAGAAAGTTCACATTTACGGAAAACATTGCAATTGATAAAAGACAAACTCTGTGCCTTATAACCAAAGAACTCAACAGATAAATTTACAGCCAAGAATAGACTTTTAGAGACTGATAACACTAACACAGCAGAAAAAGCAGACAACTTTGAAAGATAACCCAAAACTAGAGCACTAAATGTTATCACCATATCTTACCCAGTTTACCCATAACAATATTATCATTTTTCTATTCTATCAAGTTTACCTGTAACACTAAAACTAAATAAAAAAACAGTTTATCTGACAACACTTTTTTTAACACCAAATTTGAAAAGAACTTAACATTATACTACACCTTAGCCAGACTGAGTTTGGATATTCCTTCTATTAATAGATAAATTTCCAAATATCTGTGATGTTCACTGTGCTTAACTATTAAGATAAGTTGATCACAAATGTGCAAGAATACAACTTTGACTTTCTGATTAATAGATATTGCCACTGTCTTATTATTGTTTATAGAAATATTATTCAACTCAAAAAATTTGTTAGCAATGATTAAAATGTGCTGCATCAAAGTCTGACTATTCTCTATTCAAATTGTATTATTGACAAATACATCTGTTACAAAAAAAAAACATATCTCACTAGCCTCCAATTAACCAGTTTTTGCCACAAAGTTTGTATTTAATCTGTATTCATACAAAAATTTCTGTTTCTTAATTTTACATAATAGAGAATCATAAAAAATTCTCTACAGAAAAAATGAGAACATTTTACTTTGATCCAGTTTATTTATTATTTTGTAGTCACTTAAAAGACTAAAATTAGTCATAACTCTGTTAACTCTGCTCTTATAAATGTTTCCAAAAAATCTTATAAATCTGTTACATATCTTGATTTTTTTCAAACTAGCTTCCAAATAATGCTATTTAGCCGAATTGTAAGTTTTATATATATTCTAAAAAACAAGCCAAACTTCTTGGCTTTTTTTTAAGATATCTTCTATTATTAAACTAACAGCAAACACCAGAACTGAATTAAAGTTTTTTTTAAGACTGAAAAATTGTTGCCATAAAGAACATTATATCTTGTACAAGCAAAAAAAATGCAATTTGACAAAGTTTTTAACAGAATTTTTTTAGCTGTTTTAATGAAAATAATAGGCTGTGTGTTGGTTAAAATGCTATTTCAGTCATAAAACCTAGGAATCATTAAGACCCAAGCTCTTTTTTAGAGAGCCAAAACATCCCCAATACCCAAACAAAAATTTAGCAGATCCAATAAACACTTCAATATTCCAACTTCACAATGCTTCCAAAGTTCATTAAAAATGCCAAACAGACCAGCAGTCTTGCTATCAGACAGATCTTTTACAACCAAGACTAATTTATTCATGCTAATCTCATCTATCACATCAGAAAAAGCAGTATTCCTAACATAACTAAACAATACATATTGATTAGACTACATTATAAATAGCACCAATAACACCTTCCATTTCCTTATTCAATTCATTATAATTTCATCAACCCTGGCTATTATCTCCTTTGGCTTCAGAACCAACTCTTTTCCAACTATCAAATGATTCAGAACCACCTTATAAAAAGACTGTTCTAAAATACTTCTTATTATACTGCTTTTGTTAGAAGCAAAATTATCCATGTGTTTTTTAATAGCTTTCCTAATAGCCATATTTTTTGTAGCTTTCAAATCATAATATTTTGACTTCTTGTATCCTTTTTTGATTAATGAGAGCTGTTTCAACACATCTCTTGTATTTGCATCTTTCAAAATTATAACATACATCTTAGAAGTCTTTTTTAATTAATTGTTAGCCATTTTTTTAGAAAACAATCACACTTAGATCTGTTATCTATGCTCAATTCTTTTAAAATCTTTGACATTCTCAATTCCAGTTTATGAAATCTCAAAGGCTGTTTATTCAAAAACTATCCAACTTTCTTAAACCAATATTTAGCAAAAGTGACATCAGCCAAACTCATTATTACCTCTTTTAAAATGTTCTATATAGCATCCAATTTGCCAAGATTTTTCACATCATTAAAACTATTTATTACATTTTGTAAACTAGCAAAAACATGCTCTTAAAAATCAGATCATTTAGTATTATTCATGTTCTTAACTTTATACTTTTAGTAATTTTTATTGGCTTGCTTATGTATTGTGAATAGGTGCTTGTCCAAAAGACCACTCAGACCAACAAAAACTATGACAGTCTTGTGGTTAGTATCAAAAAATTCAGACATACTATCAACACTTTGAACTACTACAGAGGAAGAAAAATGCTTATTAACAAAAATGTAGTCAATGGTTTTCTCTACACTCTAAGAGTTGCTCCAGATTGAAAGTTTAACAGCCAGTCCACCTAAAAGAGAGTTGTACAATTTCACATTGAAACACTTCTTAAAACTAGTACTGTGTTTTTTTTCATTTTTATTGAAATTACCATCTACCACAACATAAAAACTTGAATTGATTGTCTTAATAACAAAGAAGTTCATCTCATTGGCCTAAGTAAATTGCACATTAGCTAAAACTCCAGCATACAAACTGATCAACATAACAGACTGATTATTGCTGAACAGAAGACATAATGAAATAAAATGGTCTGGAATTTCAGAGACTTTGCATACATGTTAAGCCAAGGACTTATTCAATATTATTATCACTCTAGCACTCATGTGTTCAATGTCCAAACCAGTAACAAAAATCTTAATACTCTAAAATCTGTTTCTAATCCAAGACCTAACTCAACTCTTTAGCTTAGTTTCAGTAAGAAAAGAAATCCAATTGTCCAAACTATTGTGCCACCTAATTATATCCTCTTGCTTGGCCAAATTGTTCATCTCTTTAACATTATATATAGCAATCTTCCAGATTAAACCACTCATTAAAATAAAAAAAATACCAAAGAACCCAAGTTAATACACAACTGATCTAATTTTGCCAGTACTAAACCAACAGAAATCTCAAAAGCCACCAATTTCAATTCTAAACAGTCTACCTTGAAGGTCAAAACTTTTAAACTGCTTGGATCCAACTTTAAGACTTTAGAAGAAACAAAAGAAAGAGACAGTGATACCAATTTAGAATTATTCAAAATTATGTTTAAATTCAAGTCCAAATTGGTAGTTGTTGAAATGGCCAAATCACTAGAGGAAAAAAGAAAAGCCAAAGACACCAATTTTATACAGCTAAGTTTGTATACTATGTTAGAAATCTGATCTATTAAAAGCTCTAAGGAGCATTTTAAGAAGGCCAAACAATCACTTAAAGATAACATATCAGCTGAAACAAGAAGAAAACAACCACCTAAATCTGAGACACCAAGAAAAAGACCACCAGAGCCAGAGCCAACAAATGAACCATGAGAAAAAGATGCCACTGAGACCACTTAAACCCATGACTTGTTATCAAAAACAGCAGAACAAAAGATAGAAACATTTTTCTTCATGTACAATCTGGCCAACTGGAGATGAGTTACATCAAAAGCAGCTTTTTTAAATTCTTTTTTTAAAGGCACAGAAACAAATACATTCAGCACATCACATTTTAAAGCTAAGTGGCCAAATTTTTCATATTTTACACACTGTTACCAGAGGTTTTTGGTCTCTTCTTAGCTCTTGTATGTTTGTTGTAATGCTGTTAATTCGCGATTATGGGAAGTGTTTGAACCTCCAATAACTGAATTTTATCTTCAAATTATCTCCTATAATTTGAACTGCTGGACTTATTAGTAAAATGGCCAATTCTGTGCCAGTTACTTTGTATAGTTACATTGTAGTAAACGTCAACTCTTTCCCAGAAATTGCTCATCTGAAAGCTCACTAAAATGTGTAGTTATTTTGCTGTGAAAGTCAACTCTTCTACAGAAATTCTTGTCTGTAGGCTACCCAAATGATTTATAATAAGAAAAGAAAGAGAATAAAAGAAATGTAAAAGAAAAAGTAAAACTGATGATTTATGGAAGTTGTTTCGGATCCAGGCCTGGAAGTGCTTTAACAGTCTACTGAAATTGGTAGCTAATCAATTTCAACTGTTAGTAAGAATTGGTTAATTTCAAAGGAAATAATTAAGAATTTGGCTTTTCAAATTTATTTGATATTTATTTTGTTTTTGTGTATAAAGGATGATTCTAATTATTAAATCTGAAGTAAAATACATTTTCTCGAAGAAAAAAGCTCTTCTTTTATACAACTTGTCATAACACTATTCTATGAACTTGAACTTTGCTTTTTTCTACAATTTTGCTGAACTAAAAATATATTTCAGCGAACTACACGTTATTTTTGCAAACTATTAGATATTTTGGTAAAATATCAATTATTTCAGCAAATTTCTACAAATTTTGGCAAACTTTTAAATATTACATATTTTGGAGTATTGCATGATTGATCATTGCACTTAGGTTACATTTGTGTTATGTACAAATTGGGTTATTAATTAAATGATAATTTTGAACATTTTGCTAATGTAATAAGTGATAATTTGAAACGATAATATATGCTAATTAATGATAAGATTTATAAGGGTAATTTCATGCTAAACAATATCTCTAATTTTGTCTGGTAACATAACTTTCTCCTCAAGACTGAGTTCCGTCAAAGTCCAAGTACTGTCTGTAATTTCCAGATAATAATCCAAAATTATTAAAGAAATTTGGTCTGAAAATTGTTGAAATTTCAGTTCTGTGAGCTTTCCAATGTATTGAATCTTCAAAGGCTGTAAAATTGGGTTTTGTAGGATGTTTTCACAGATGTGGAATAGGTCATAAAGTCTAAGAGCAGTTCTTAGTTTATAATGACTGTTTGTAGGTCCAGCTGTTGTCTTGAATTCATTGTGGAGTTGTTTCCGAATAGCTTTTTTTGTGAGGTTTGCTGCTGTAAGCTCCCATTTTTGTTTATGAAGTGTTTTTCCAATGTAGAAATATCTATATATTGGAGTATAGTTGTAGTTTTCTTTATTAAAACACAGTTGAAGTTTTTGTTGAATAGTAGCATTTGGTAGAATACTAATAGGAATGAGCATTAAGTTTTCTCTTAAAGCAAGCTTTAGAAGTTTTGGCAGGTGAATTCCAGAATAACTTCTTGTGTTTTTCTTATACGGTTGATATTTTTGTGCATTTGGAGCTAAATTTGTAACTACTTCTGTTTGGGTATAATTAATGTGATTTCCAGTAACAGTAATGGATAATTTGGGTATTGTTTTTAAAGCTAACATTAGTTTTTGGGATAATTGTTGAATGTTTTGAGGAATAGACATTATAAGAGATTTTAAAATAAAAGAAAATTATTTTTGGTGTATGAGTTTTTATGTTATTTTTGTTTTGTTTTTGTGAGATTGTTTCTAAATTATAATGATATAACTATAATAATAAATTTAAATTAAGTGTTCAAGTTGGGAGGTTGTTCAATGACAACTATTGGTTCTAATTTTTGGGGAATATCTTTGGGTTTGATTAAAGGGGAATGTGTACCAATTTGTGGAATTAATGGTTCAGGATTGTTTCTAGAATTATAGTGTTTCAAATAATCACCATGTGCAACTTTTGTTAGAATTTTTTCATCAAGTCTTAGCTTGTATGATCCATTGCCTAGGATTTCATGGATAAAGAATGATCCATCCCATTTATTTTCAAATTTCTCACTCCATTGTTTTTCAGCTTTAGTTCTGTGTAAGAAAACTTTGTTTCTGATTTTAAATCCATTGGTAACTGGAAGCAATTTGTTGTTATGCCATTCTTTTTGTTGAGCTTGGGAGTGTTTAATATGGGTGGCTGCTATTCGTCATTTTTCTTCTAATGTGCTAAGCAGAGTGTATGCTTTTTGTTGTAGTGTTTCCTAGAAATTGTTTTTATTAATTGTTTGTGTTGGATATGTTTCCATGGTAAAACTAATTGGTAATGTTGCTGTTCTTCTATAAGTTAAATCAAATGGTGTGTGTTTTGTGGTATCTTGTTTAGTGTTCTATATGCCAGTAACACTGATGGAATAAAGAGATCTCATTCTTGCTTAAAATTGGTTGAGACTTTGGCTAATGATTCATACAATGTTCTGTTAAAACATTCTACAAGTCCATTTGTTTGTGGATGGTAGGGCGAAGATAATGGTCTCTTGACATTAAATCATCCACAAATTTCCTGGATTAAATTGTTCACAAAATGTGTTCCTTGATCAGATAAAAGTTCTATTGGGCATCCATGTCTACAAATAATGTCTTCGTAGATGAAATTTGCTACTGATTTTGTATCTGCTTGTTGAATGACTCTGGCTTCAGGCCATTTGGTAAGATAGTCTACAGCTACTGCAATATAATGGTTTTTTTGGTTTGTGATAGAGAGTGGTCCAACTAAATTGATACCAACTTGGTCAAAGAGCTGTCCAACTTTGATTGGGTTTAAAGGTTCTGTAGAGCAAGTTCTTCTTCTTCTTTGACAACTATTACACGACTTAACATATTCATAAATGTCTTTTCTCATTTGAAGCCAAAAATAATATGCTAGTGTTCTCTGAGTGGTGCTGTATTTTCCTAGGTGTGCTAATGAAAGGTCTGAGTGCATGTTATATAAAATGGTTTTTTTTTCATGTTCTTGTATTAATCTAAGTGGATTGTCTGGGTTTCTGAAGTTTTGATAATAAATAATGTTGTTGTGTAAGAAGTATTGTTTGGTTTGTTGTTATAACTGATGTTTTTCATCTGGGGACCAATCTGTTGGGATTGTTAATGTCTCCAGATATTGTTTAAGATTGTTGTAGTTTTCGGAGTTCATTGTTTGTTGTTTTGTTGTTAATTCAAATGGGTGTTGTTTTTATGTTCTAATCTTGCCTCATTCTTGAGAGACAATCAACATTGGTGTGGAGTTTTCCTGGTTTGTGATATACAACGTATTGGTAGTTGGCTAAAAATCCTGTCCATCGGATTTGTTTGGCATTCAGCTGAGTGTTTTTGTTTTGAAGCCATTTGAGTCCAATATTATCAGTGATAATATCAAATTTTTTGAGTCTGAGGTAAAGATTGAAGTGATATAGGGCCCAGATTACTGCTGCAGTTTCTAATTTTGTTGCAGAGTAGTTCTTTTCAGCTGGCTTTAATATTCTGCTAGCATAAACAATTACTTGCTCATTTCCATTGTCATCTAACTGTGATAGGATGGCACCAAAGGCAGTATAAGAAGCATCTGTTGCTAACCAGAATTGGTTGCTGAAATCTGGATAGACGAGAATTGGAGCTGTGGTTAGTTTTTCTTTGAGGATTTTAAATGCATTTTGGTGTTCAGCAGTCCATTTGTATTTGATGTTTTTGGTGGTAAGCTGGTTGAGGGGTTTTGCAATTTCTGAGAATCTTTTAATAAACATCCAATAGTAGGAAGCTAACCCTATGAATCCTTTTACTTCTGTAGTGTTTTGAGAAGTTCTGAAGTTTTTGATAGTGCTGATTTTTCCAGGGTCTGGTTTGATTCTATCTTTACTAATGACGTGACCAAGAAAGGCCAAGCTTGTTTTTCCAAAGTAGCATTTTTCGATGTTGAGTTTCAGTTCTGCTTTTCATAATCGTTGAAATACTTCTCACAGATGTTTTAAGTGTAATTCAAACAATGGAAAATAAACATCAGTATCATCAAGATAAACGACTACTGACTTCCAAAAGAGTCTTTTGTACACAATATTCATTAATCTCTGAAATGTTGCTGGTGCATTGCATAATCTGAAAGACATTACATTGAATTTGTAGTTTTCTTCTTGGGTTGTGAAGGCTGTTTTGGAACAATCTTTGGGATCCATGGCAACTTGCCAGTATCTGCTTTCTAGATCTAGTGTTGAAAAGTATTTGGATTTTCCAAGGGCATCTAACATGTTATCAATTTGGAGAAGAGAGTAGGCATCTCTCATAGTAATGCTGTTGAGTTGTCAATAATCAATACAAAATTGTATCTTTCCATTTTTCTTCTTAACTAGGACCACAGGTGAGGCCCATGGACTTATTGATGGTTGAATAAGCCCATTGTTAAGCATTCATTGTACTTCTTTTCAGATAAATTGGTGACTTTCTGAAGCAATTTGGTAGGCTTGTTGTCGCCTTGGTTTGACATCTCCTGTATAGATTTGGTGTTGAACCAAATCGGTTCTTCTTAAGTCATTGTTGTTTTTGGCAAAGATATCAGCAAATTCTACAATTAGCCATTTAAGCTGGTTTTGTTGTTGTGGTTCAAGTTGTCCCATGTTGATTCGAGATAGTTTTTCTATAACAACATGGTAGTTTTCAGAGCTGGTGTTTGGGTTGATTTTTGGTAATAAATGTCCAATAATTTCAGAGAAATCAGGGATTGTTTGGGGTAATTCTTGTTGAAAGATATTGCTGTGAATAACTTCAATTTCTAAGTTATTTAATAAAACTATGAGAAAATTGTTGGGATTGTAAAAAATAACTCAGATTTTTTTTGTTTCTTCTGGAATATAAATGTTTGGAATTGAGATATTATATTCCAAGCAGATTTGTTTGTTGGACTCAAAAATTTGTTGTGTAGTTGTTGGTTTTTCACAAGTGTAAATTTCAGAGTGTTCTCCAAAGGGTGAAATGGTAATTGGTTGTGGAAGTCGTAAAATCTGGTGAGATTCTTTCTGTTCGTTGAGGGTTATGTTTACTGGAACTGTGAATCATCCAGTTGAACCAAAATCTTGGGTTTTTCTTTCACTTTTTCCCAATAGTTCTCTTTGATTGACTAATTGTAAACCCGAAATGTTGATTAAGAGTAAATAAATAGCTTGGGCAATTTTCTCAGTATGTTTAATCTTAAACGGCTTGTCAGTTTTGTTTTGGAGTATTACTGTTATGTCACCAGTATATCCAGCATTGATTATTCCTTCTCTGACATTGATTTCTTTGCTTGCCAAAGAGGACCGGGAGGCAATTTGAACTATTACTCTTGGTGAGATTTCAAGAGCAATTTTGAGGTTGATTTTTGTGAGAGATTTGGGTTTGAGAACAAGAGTATCCTTGTCTGGATATCTTAGGTTATATTCAGCATCAATTTCATGTGCTTTTTTGGGTTTTATTCCTTGTCCGTTGTTGTTGAAGTATTTGAGTTGTAAGGCAGACTGGTTTTCGATGAGATAGATGGGTGTTGCTTTAATTTCTTTTGTTGCTTCAGGTTCTTCAAATTCAATTTCATTCTCATCATTTTTACTGGGCAGAGGAATGCTAAGAGCATAGCATTCAAGACACCACTGTTCATCACAAGACATAATGCATTCTTCACATAATCTAATGTTTATTTGCTCTAATTATTGAATTTGAGCTTCTTGGGTTGAGTAAGTGTAACTTGCAATTTGGTGGTAGACTTTTACTTCATCTTTGTAATCAAATCTAGTTAATTTTATGGTGTATTCAATGTATTCTGCTTCCTTCATTTGACAGACATTTTTTTTGGTAGCTCTGTTAATTAATGTCATTGTTAGGTCAAAAATTATCTTAGCATCATGGGGATAGTGATAAAGTTTGTTGAGAGCACTGTTGTATGCCGCATTAAAGGGTGTTCTTCTTTTTACTTTTTCTGAAATTGATAAAGCATATTGGCAGGTCTGATCGCAGACTCTTCCTCTCATTGCTACATCAATCCAATTGCATTCTTCTGATAGCATATCTCCACAAGTCAAACAAGGAGTGTTATCCCATTTTCCACTTCTTTTTATTAGATGGCCTCAATGTTCTCTGTGGCAAGTCTTGCAGTAATAACAAGTATGATTTTCATATTCTTCTTCAGGTAAAATACAGGCTCCCATTGAAGAGAGTTTTTTGTGGCAGTTCTTGCATTTGAGTGGAATGTAGGGACATTGTTTTTGTGGTTCTGGTTTTGAATAGGAGACATTCCATCTGGTTGTCACTGGTTCTTTTGTTTCAAGAGAATCATTTGTTGAAAAATACTGTTGTTCAGTTTCATCAGCCCAATTGGAGGTTGATCCAAGTGCCATAAATGTTTCAATGATGGGCTTTTCTTCTTCCAGTTCAAATTCAAAAGCTGGGGCTTTTTCAGAGCATTTGTTGAATGTATCACAAGTGACAGATACCTGGGTGTGTTGTCCTTGGTAGGAGATTGTTAACTCTTGTGTCTCCCAATTCAGATTAGCATTGGCTTTTTGAAGCCAATTATTTCTGATGAGAGCTTGATACTGGGGTGTATTCATTACAAGAATTTTGACTGAAATAATGATTCTATCAAGAGTGAACGGAAAATTGTCAATTTCTCCTACTGGAGTTTTTTTTATGCCATCAGCAGTAACAATTACTGTTTTAGCTAGTCGGTCGACATTTCTCTTTAACTGTTGCATTAACTGGTAGGTAATGATGCTTCCAGCAGATCCACTGTCTAGGATCAAACAAATTGGCTTTCCTTCAACTTCTGCTTCAGTGTACATAACAGTGATTGCTTTTTGTTTGTTGGTGGCTACATTGCTAAGCAGGAATGGTGACTCATTTGCTTCAAACTTAAAAGAAAATATGTCTGAAAGGTTGGCATTTTCAGCAATTCTGGCTGGTAGAATTGTGGTAGGAGTATAGGAAGAGTTTTGTTGTCGTGCTGCAGCTCTACCTTCCGAGAGTACAGTATGGTGAAAATTCTGTTCTTCAGGTATTGTAAGATAGCTAGGTTGAGTATGATAATGGGTGGGTCTTGACTGAGCTGGATTTTGGAGAACTAATTGGTTGTTTGAATTGATTCTATTGTTGTTTACTTGATATCAATTTTGTGGTGTAAATTGATTTTGCGGGATTAATCTTCGAGCAGACACCTGATAATGTTGTGTGGGTGGTTGTTGGTATTGCTGTTGAATTGGCTGTGGGGCAGACTGATAATAGTTACTTTGATATTGGGGTCTTGGTGGATGGTAAGCTGGTGGTGGTAGTTGATAATAAGATTGCTGTGGTAGAGGGTAATGTTGATTACTCCTATTTTGTTGGTCTTGTTGTAGCTTTCTGCAATCTCTTTTCCAGTGGCCAGGAATTCCACAGTAATGGCAACTCTGAGGCTGGTTATTAGAGGGTGATGTGAAGTTGTTTTGATTCCGTCTTTGGAGTGGTTGATATCTTTGGGGTTGCTGTTGTTGTTGGTTGGTGAAATAGTTTTCAACTTTTTTTGTGAGTTGGTTAATTTTTCTTCAGCTGCTGAGCTGGTTTCTCCAATGGCTAAGTTCACGAGTTTTGTACAATTGGCTTCTTCCATGGCCATTTCATATCTTTTTGCATGCTGAATGACAGAGTTTAAATCTTCTGGGGCATGTGGGCAAACTTTTTTAATTAGTTTATCCTTTAAACTAGCGATAAATTGATCCAAGATTTGAGCATTGGAATAATAATTATTAGTTTCAAGTTGGCAAATTTGTCTGAGAAGTTTGTTGAATTTCCCAATATAAGTCATAACAGATTCGGAGGGTTCTTGTTTGATATTGTAAAAACGATTTCGAAGAGTGATTGAGATATTGTTATCGGTGTTACGGTTTAAGAATTTAGCAAAAAGAATCATAAAAATAATACAAACTATTCAATCATAATATAGCACAGTAATAATCTTAGAAAGGTAATGATTAACATAGTAGCAAACACCATCTCGCGATAGTGGCAAGCACCAGTTCACAATAGCAGCCAACACCAACTGGTGATAGCAGCAAGCACCAGGT
>JAAOMT010000735.1:94492-215399 GCA_016748015.1 Geosiphon pyriformis
AGAAACACATCAGGCAATTGCAAGGATAGCCTCAGAGAAGACCCCAGACAGTGGGTAGATTTCAGTTCAGCCTCTGAGAAGGAGTACATAAACACATACAACAATCAAGAATTAAAGAATAACTTACATCGCAACAGTAAAAAGAAAGCCTTCAGTGTAACAGTGACATTATCACACAAATAGAATTGAGGAACTCACGAAAGACTGATTGCAATTAAAGCGGGATATCAGCAATTAAATATAACAAGAAAACCATCCCGTAACATCGGTGAATTGTTCTAAGAAGGCAGTTTTGAAAGCTGTCCAGTCATTAAAAGGAGTGGTCAAGTTTTCGAACCATTCGCCTACTGTTCCTTTGAGAAAGTAGAGAATTGTTCTTAACATTCTGGCAGCATTTCATCCATTTGCATCTCCAGCTTTAGTAACTTGGTCGAGTCATTCTTGGGGACTGGTCTCAATTTTTTCTCCATTGAATTCAGGGATTTTTGCAATATATGCTGTCATTTCATCTTCTTTGTTTTCACTGTCTATTGATTCTTCTTCAGATATTTCAGAATCGTTTTCTTTGTTTACTGCTGTCTCAGAGTGTTCACTTCAATTTTCAGCTAAAAAGTTAAGGAGATTGGAACTAGTTTGAAGGGGTTTTTGTTGTCTAGTGGGACTTCTGGGTGATGTAAAATCTTCTAGTTTTGCAAATCAATTTAAGGGTGAATTAAGTGTTTGTGCTTGTGCAAGTAAAGCTGGAAAAGGTGTAATAGTAAGTGGAAGTTTTGAACTGGTTCCTTGTTTAGATGTTTGTAAGTGTTTGGCAGTTGTTTTTGGTAGTATTGGAGTATTTGGGGTGGTTTTTGAGTATTGCTTCAATTTTTGTTTGTCTTTGTTGCTTGTTTTTGTCTCTGATTCAAAATCAATAGAGTATTGAGACTGCACTAGATATGTTTCTTCACAGTACTTGATAATGTTAAAATTTAGTTCTTGAAAGTAAGTGGCAAGTGTTTCACTGTTAAGGTTTTCAGTTCCCAACTGTGAATAGTGTACTAAATTATTGTAAAGGTTGCTTCTAACTTCTGAGATATTGTAATTTCCAAAAAGATAATTGTTGATGTGGTTTTCAATATATTGGTATACTGATTTCTTGACAACTTCAATTCCATCTGGAATGTTGAATCTTTGCTTGCAGTGGGTGTAAATTGATTGGTAATACTCTAGAGTTGTTGCGTCTGGTGTGGTCACCACTTTGAAGTTGTTTTTGCTGTGTTGTTTCCATGGAAGAGCACCAAATATTACTGGAGGTTTTTGGTCTCTTTTTAGCTCTTATATGTTTGTTATAATACTGTTAATTTGTGATTATGAGAAGTGTTTGAACCTCTGATAACTGAATTTTATTTTCAAATTATCTCCTATAATTTGAACTGCTGGGCTTATCAGTAGAATGGCCAATTCCATGCCAGTTACTTTGTATAGTTACATTGTAGTAAACATCAACTCTTTCCCAAGAATTGCTTGTCTAGAAGCTTACTAAAATCTGTAATTACTTTGCTGTGAAAATCAACTCTTCTACAAGAATTCTTGTCCATAGGCTACCCAAATGATTTATAATAAGAAAAGAAAAAGAATAAAAGAAATGTAAAAGAAAAAGTAAAACTAATGATTTATGGAAGTTGTTTCGGATCCAGGCCTGGAAGTGCTTTAACAGTCTACTGAAATTGGTAGCTAATCAATTTCAACTGTTAGTAAGAATTGGTTAATTTCAAAGGAAATAATTAAGAATTTGGCTTTTCAAATTTATTTGATATTTATTTTGTTTTTGTGTATAAAGGATGATTCTAATTATTAAATCTGAAGTAAGATACATTTTCTCGAAGAGAGAAACTCTTCTTTTATACAACTTGTCATAACACTATTCTATGAACTTGAACTTTGCTTTTTTCTACAATTTTGCTAAACTAAAGATATATTTCAGCGAACTACACATTATTTCTGCAAACTATTAGATATTTCGGTGAACTATTAATTATTTCAGCAAATTTCTACAAATTTCGGCAAACTTTTAAATATTACATATTTTGGAGTATTGCATGATTGATTATTGCACTTAGGTTACATTTGTGTTATGTACAAATTGGGTTATTAATTAAATGATAATTTCGGACATTTTGCTAATATAATAAGTGATAATTTGAAACAATAATATATGCTAATTAATGATAAGATTTATAAGGGTAATTTCATGTTAAACAATATCTCTAATTTTGTTTGGTAACAACACTAAACCAAATCCATCCTCACCCAAAAAAGTTTTACACCACCAAAAATTGGCTTAGTATGGAAGACAGAATTTATTTTCTCATTTGATTCAAAGCCCACTATAGTACAGTGAATCTAGTTGCCAGTGTCCAATAAATAATTAATAATATATGTCTTTTTACCAGCCCCTTTTAAAAGAGTACTCAAATTATGAACAGTTGTTTCTACTGACAAAGTAAATAATAGTGCTCTGAACTAATTCTTAAACATCTAAGTTTCTTGGTCTCCTACAGTTATAGTCACATGCACCAAATCTTTTCCAATTAAGAATGACTATCTTGATGCCAATTGTTCAGTCTAATTCAAATTAGCAAATTCTACTAGTCTTTTGCTACATCCCAATTGGTTGAATTTTAATTGACTTAACTTTACCAAACTCAAAGACTGCAATAACAATTATTTTTTTTGGTGTATTTATAAGAATTTTTTTGATTATCACAATCCAATTTGACCTAATTTTTTGTTTCTTAAGATTAGTGTTTACAACAATTCTCTTTTCTTTAGCCAATGATATAGCTTTCTTCATGCTTTCTTCTGAAGTGAAAGTAGATTTAATAATCCTTTCAAATTTTAAGGGGATAATAGTCCCCTCCAAAACTATTAACAGTTGAAAAAATTTTCTTAATAAACTGAGTTTTTACTGTCACCAATTTTTCTTTGTTACCAGTAAAATTTTAGCTAATAATTAGCATGAAATTATTTTCATAATTTCTATTATTAATTAGCATATATTATTATAATTTTGATTATCACTTATTATTTAACCAAATTATCAAATATTATTATTCAATTAATAATCCAATTTGTACCATAAAAATTAAGATAATCAAATTACACAATACTCTGAACCATTTAATATAGTTAAAATTCGCCGAAATTAATAAAAATTGGCCGAAATAATCAATAATTTGTAGAAATAATTTGTAGTTTGCCAAAATATATCTTTAGTTTGCTGAAATTAGAGCAAAAAAAAAAGTGCAAATTCAAAAACTAGTACTACAACAAGTTGTATAAAAAAAGAGCTTTTCTCTTTAAGAAAATGTATTTTTTTATAGTATTTTATCATAGTATTACTTTAAATATCTTAATTAAAACAAATCACTTTTTACACATCTCAAATAAAAATTAAATATTTGAAAACCAAATTTTTTAAATTATTACACTTGAAATTCTCTCAACACAACTAACATTTTGAAATTGATTAACTACCAATTTCAATAATCTGTTAGTAATTTCAGGCCTAAATAGAAAACAATTTTCTTAACAAAAATCTTATTTCTTTTACATTTTTTTATTTTCTTTTACATTTTTTATTATAACCATTAAAGTAGCCTACAGACAAGATTTTTGTAGAAGAGTTGACTTTCACAGCAAAGTAACTACACATTTTTAGTAAGCTTTCAGATGAGCAATTCCTGAGAAAGAATTGATATTTACTACAATGTAACTATATAAAGTAATTGGCAAGGAATTGGCTATTCTACTTATAAGCCCAGCAGTTCAAATTATAAGAAATAATTTGAAGATAAATTCAGTTATTGGAAGTTTAATTGCTTTCAGAAAACGTGAAATTAGCAACAAACAAATATTAACAACATTTAAAAAAAAGAGACCAAAAACCTCTAATAATACTTTCTACAGCTAAAAAATTAATGTTCAATTCAAAGAATTTTTTCACAGTCATCTTGACTTGAGTTTTTAATATTTTTGGATCAATTCACTTTTTGCCAAAAAGAATGTTAAAAGGAGGAAAGAAAGAGCCTTTATTATTATCTATATCAAAGTTAATAACACTAATAAGAAAACCACCAATCAGACCAGTATTAATCCTCTTTGCCTTGAGAGTTGTCACTGCTAAACCAAAAAGAAAGCCACCACCAGAACTTATTACAGCACTAATAACATCATTTTCTTTGAACTTACTATCCATATCCAAAAATGCTTCACTATTAGAATCAGGTTTGAACAAAAAAATATTTTTCTTATTGCCTATTAAAACCTTTTTTTTTCTGAGAAAAAGTATCACTAATAGAATTATGAATGGCTCTCTTAAGTGCTTTTTTTTTTAACATATTACTACCAGAAACAGACTTCAGATTTATCACAAAAGAGTTACTAACTTAAAAAATATTGAAAATAATATAACAAAAAAGATAAAAAACAAAAAATTTTTTTTGAAAAAATACTCTTTGAGAGATTTAGAGATTTAAGAGAGAAAGAAAAGTTTTTTTAATTTATTTTAACTTTTTATTTAGTCATAATTTTTTTTAATTAAAATTTGTTTTAATTTTTTTGGCTGTTTACACAATTTAGAAATATTTTAGTCTAAAAAAAGACCATATTTTATTAAATTTTTTACCAAAATATATGCTTTATATCTTTAATTATTTTTTATTAAAGCTAAAATTTATATGCTTAATAATAATATATAAAAATAATATGTTTAATTATTTGTTTAACCAAGTTTTTACCCTTCTACCAATTATTATTATTTTTGCTTAGATATATAATAATACAAATTTTTTTAAAAAAATTGTTTAATATTTGTATTTTCTCAAAAAATACAACCATTAATTAAGAATTTATTAATATAAATTAAACAACTTTTATATTTTTTTCATAAAAATTGTGTTTTATTAAGAATTTAAAAATTTAAACTTTTATCATAAGCTAAAAAAATACACTTAATATGTATAACAAAAATAAATATTATATATTATTTTCTGATTAAATTTTTTTTTTAAATTATTCTTTAAGGAAATAAACATTTTATGTTCAAGTTTACTTATTTTTTCTAAAAATATTTTTTAATAAATTATTATATTTTTTTTTTATATCTGTTTATATATATTTGTTTTTTATCTTAATATATATATATTTAAGTTCTTTTAAATAATTTTTTGCTGTATTTAAAAATAATATAAATTCAAGTCTTGACAAAATAATTTTATTTATCTGTGTTATTAATATTTATAAAGTAATATCTTATTTATGTTTTTAAATATATAATTTTATTTTAAAAAAGATGTTTTTTTTTTTTTTACATTTAATGAATAAAATCTAAACACTGACTAGTACTATACATTAAAAATTGATCTAAACTAGATGTGAATTATGTATTTTTCACATGTGACCAGTCATTCAAGCCAATTAGGACAACACTAAGCACTTACATAAACCAAGACTGGGTTCTCAATATCTGAAAAAAACAAATGAAACTTATGAAAACCAAAACCAACACCAAATATTTCAGCAATACTCAGCAATTTAACCACACTAGCAGAAAGCATTAAAGACAATTCAAAAACTGAAACTAGAACCAAATCATCAACTGGTATCAGCTTATTTCTTTCCATAAAAGCATAATGTTTAGCATGGACCAATTAAATCTCATCTCTAAAAGTGAGACAAAAGTTATGCACAAAGTTTACAACTATTCAAACTGCAATCTTAAAACTATTGAAGACAGACACAGTCTTTTGAAGTCAATTTTTAAAGACAAAGCCCTTACAAAGAGCTGTACATACTGCAACATCCATAATACAGAAGAACAGAAATTAAGACACACATAAGAAAAAAAAAACCCCTCCCAGAAAGTGTATCTCAAACAGCTGTATTGGTATCCAAAAATTGACAGCGAACAGAATCATTAATCACACAAGAAAAAACATGGTCTAAAATCTCAACATTACCACAATACAAACAAAATACACTGGGATAATACTTGTTGTATAGACACTTTTTAACAGCAACAGGTTGCCAATGATGTAAAACTTTCATGAAATATGTGTAAATACCAACAATAAGCTTACTAATAAAACCAATAGCCATATGTGAGTCAAGATGCTATACCAAAAACAAGCTGAGCCAATCAATATCTGAAAGCAGATTATCATTCAAAACTTTAAAACCAGAACCAACTTTTCAATACATATAATGAACAGCTCAAAAAATTCCATGAACAAAATATCTAAAATTATTAAAAATAATATTATTCTCAGTCAAAATATAATATTCTTCCAAATAGGAGGGAAAGTACCAGAGAAAAATGTTTTTATTACAGAAAAATCTTTATATTTTAATATAAAGTTTTTGCAAAAATAAGAAATTTAATAAATTATTATATATTTATGTGACCAAAAATAAATATATTTAGTATAATATATTCTTTTTTCTACTGTATTAATAACAATTTTGCTTGTTTTTATTTTTAAATAGCTGTATTTTACAAGTTATAAATACTATTTAAATATATTCAAATCTTACTATTTACTTTTTTTGGTATTTAGCACTAAATTTTTAAAAACTGCTAGAAGTTTATTATATTAATTATAATTTTTATCTTTATTATTCAATTGTTTATTAATATTATTATTTGCTTTTATATTAGTCTTATTAAACAGTTTTTTATTAAATTTTTCAACAAATTTTTTAATATTCTAAAAAATATACAATATAAAAGTTTTTTTTACTGTTTTATGCTGTTGTTAATTTTTTTTTCATTAATATAACTTAAGTTTTTATATAATATAGTCTATATACTTTATAAAAAACATATTTTTAATCATATCTTTTACTGTTTTTTGAAGTTTTTTAACAATATTTACATTATTATTATTTTTTATTGGCTTATTATAAACAAAAAAACTATTAATACTATTATAATTATCCAGTTTATTATTGAAAAAAAAATTTTTAAAGTTTTAAAAATTTTTTTGTAGTAATATTTACAAATAATATTAATTTTACTATTAATAATAATTTTAATTAAAAGATAAATAATTTTATTTATTTATAAATGTATTTTATATTAGTTTTATATTTTTTAATATATTTTTTTATTTTAAATTTTTTTTTTCTTATTACATTTAATGAGTGAGACCTAAATGCCATTTAATTTGGTCTTTATTAACTATAATTTTTATAATTTTTATAATATTTAAATAATTATTATAATAAAAATAATTATAATTGTAAAATTATGTAAATATGTAATTTAAAAACTCGAATTTGTATCAATAAAATTACAATATTATTGTATTTTATAACAAATTAATATTTTAAATTTGGCTATTTTAAAATATTTTGGTTAAGACTAAATTGTATATATTATACAACTTATTATAGTATTATTTTATAATTTAACACTTTTTTTATTATTATTTTGGCAAATTAAAGATATATTTTGGCAAACTATAAGTTATTTTTACAATTTATTAATTATTTTATTAAATTTTTAAGTATTTAATAAATTGTTAAATATTATATAGTTTAAAATATTATATAGTCTAATATATTTTAATTATATTTATATATTATATAAATTAAATTATTGTTTAAATAGTAATATTTATTAATTTAATAAAATAATAAGTAATAAATTAAAACAATAATATATATTAATTAATAATAAAAATTATAAAAATAATTTTGTGTTAATTAATAATTCAAATTTTTACTAATAACAACCTCTTACTTAAGAATTAATTTAAATCAAAATTAATTAATGTGTTTTTTTTGTTATTGTTTAAAACAAATTTTTTATTTATTTATGATCATAATAAAATTAAATATTATAATTAATATTAATAATACAAAATTAATAAAAAAGCCAAAAAAACCAAAAAAACCAAAGCTTTATTTTTTATAAAAAAAAATAAACTTTAAAACATTAAAACTATTAAAAACACCAGAAAAAAATCTTTTAGTATTTTTATTAAATATAGCAAAAATATAAAATTTTTATTATTATTATTATTATTATTAATAAGTGCAGTCCAACCAAAGTCTAAAATAAGTTACAAAAAAAAGTAGCCAACTAAACATGATTCATGTATTTACTATATGTGACCGGCCACTCGAGCCAATCAAGACAACATTACACACTTATAAAAACACTAATCCTATGAACAGCACCAGACAAAAACAGAAACCTATCCCTAAAACCGAAACTGACATCAAGAGAATCCAACACACTAGTAAGATGGACCGTGCTAGCTGAGAAAAGCAGAACACCCACAACATTATCACCAATCAAACCACTTCTCTCCATGTCAGACCTAAACTTAGTTCTAAAAAGTCAAAAGTTCATCCTATGACTCTTAGCTAAATAACGAATGAAATCCACTACCACAAAAGCCGCTTTCTTCTTGTCACTGAGAGAAGCAATGGCCTTATCCATCCAACTCTTGAGAACAAATCTCTTGCAAAAAACTAAATACAAACCAACATCAAACACCCCCAGAGAGAGATCTCGCAACACAAAAGATGGCAATAATAGATCAGGACCCATCAGAGTTTTCCACAAACCACCAAAGTCACCCAAAATATCCGACTGCATAGAAACATTTTTAACACAAGTAAAGCCGTGATCAGAAAGTTCCACATCACCACAAAATAGACATGCCACACCAGAGTAATCCTTATTATACAGCCTCTTCCAAACAGCAACAGACAACTTGAAATGAACAGCTTTCATGAAGTATGTATGAAGAGCAGCAGTGGCTCGACACATACTCCCAGAGAGCATATGAGAATCAGAGTGCCAAACTAGAACAGTACTATTACAATCGACAACCAGACCAAACAAACAAGACAAAACCTCTTGGCCAGGACCCACTTCCCATTGAAACTTGCAAATGGAATGAAAAATGTTACGTACAAAATAGTGGGCATTACCAGAAACTGGCCTGTCATCAGCAACCACATATCTACAATTAACCCTGACAGAGAGAAAGACCCTAGAATGTGCAGCTTGTTCAGCAAAAACATCAGCCATAACATTACCAGTAATGCCAGCATAACCTTTAACTTTGATCCAGCGAACAATCAGATCTTTGGATTTAATCAAATCAACCACATGGCACCTTTCTATCCAGCAACTATTGCGACAATCCGGCTGTAAGAGACCCAATTTGGCCACACATGCATCAATAGCCACTTGACTATCTGTGTGCAAAGCCACTGAAACAGAAGCAGAAATGCACTTTAGAGCCAGGACAACAGTCTGTAATTCAGCCAGGGTCGAAAACAGCACACCATGTACCTCCACCCCTAAACTTTTGTTCAAGCTAGGAAAATAAGCAGCAGTCCCACATGCCACCTGAAACGTACCCAAGCCTCTAAAAGAACCATCAGTATAAACATTAATCTCATCAGCCCACAATCCATGAATCTCCTCACGAATATTGGCAAAAGACGTCGAATCTAAAACACTAGCACAGACAGAAGCTAAACTCGCAGAAAGGGGAGCATGCAAACAATTATTCAAGTGAGTAGAGGCTTTCAAAAACCATAAAGGCATGGGGCCTCTAGAACCAAGTCTCTTCCATCAGCGAAACATATGCCAACTAACAACAGAACTCTTTTTGTCCAGAAGTTGGTTACCATATGCCACACCAGCAATTTTTAAGGAGTGAACCACATTGAAATACAAAGGATCACCCAATACCAATGACATTGGAAAATGGCCAGGAGAGCGAAAGACACAGGGAAGCCTGTTATCCAAAGACAGTTTGTTGTCAAGAAATATACAAACCACACCTGCTAGAAAATTGTTTGAAGTGTTCACTTTCAGCTTAACAGGATATTGAAAAGGATTCAGCAGAGTCCAGCACAAAACTTGCAAATCCAAAAATTGATGTTTGAACAGGTGGCTAAGAATTCCAGAAAAATTTGCAAATTGCACAATAGAAGCTACTTTGCATTCAGCCTGCAACTGTTCAAAAGATTTCAGTCCATAAAGAGAGGGGTGGTGCAACGTCTCATTGGAAAAGTTTCTTGGCAAATTGGCTTTTGACCTAAGACCTTTTCTAATCAGAACATCCCATTTTAGACAAACAGCTTTGGAAACAAAACTAAACTGTGTCTGATAACTGACTATAGACTGCAAAACAGCTAAAACCAGATAAAAGAATTGTTTATTAGAGATAGCCTTTCAGAAAATCATATTTGAAAAGAACCTAATATCTGAATTGGTTTTGGCAAGACTCGACTTAAACAAACCATCGGTGGACAAGAAAATACTCAAATATCAATGACTTACACCAGAACTGGCAACAGCAATAGCCTGGCTGTTGATGAATAAAACAGGAACCCCCACTCTTTTGTTGATAGGAATGGCAACTGTCTTCTCATTGTTTATATTAATGTCATTGATGAGGAAAAACTCGCTGGCTATATTAAAAATGTGCTGTGTAGAGGCCTACCTATTTCCCACCCAAATAGTGTCATCAACAAAGGCGCCAGCCATGAAAAAAGAAGTCATATCCCCACTAGTCTCAATCTTTCTGGTCTTTGCCACAAAGTTTGAATTGATCCGATAACCACACAAATGATCTTGTCTCACAATTTCACATAACAAAGGGTTGTAAAAAATTCTCCAAAGAAGAGGTGAGAAAACTTCACCCTAATCCAAACCATCAAGAACTTTGTATTTATCAGATAGACCAAAATCTGTCATGACTCTGTTGAAGCAATTGTTGTAAATGTTGCCAAAAAACTTGATGAACTTGCCACACATTTTGATACAGCATAAATTAGCTTCCAAATAAGGCCAACCAACAGAGTCATACGCTTTGCACATGTCTTGAAGAACCAGCCAAAGTTCACGGTCTTTTTCCAAAACATCCTCCACAATTGAACCTACAGCTGAAATTGGTGACTAAGTGGAAGTGCCTTTGAGGACAGAAAAGTTATTACCACAGAGAACATCAAACTTACTACAAGCAAGAGAGATCTTGTCTGAGAGAACTTTTGACAAAATTTTTCTGGCTGTCTTAATTAATGCAATAGGCCGTGTATTTGACAAAATGCCATCCCAATTATAAGGCTTAGGAATCATGGACACCCAGGCCTCTTTCCAATGGACTGGAACATCACCAAACTACAAACAAGAGTTTAGTAAAGACAATAAACACTCCAAAACCAAACAGCCAGCATGTTTCCAAAGTTCATTGGTGATGCCAGACAAATCAGCAGCTTTGCCATCAGGAAGATTGCTTATAACTGAAGACATCTCATACATGGTAATATCACACATAACCAGACTAAAAACACTATCATTAACATAGACCAAAGGGGCATATTGTTGTGCCCAGAGACCAGACAGAACAGGAAGAGCATTCTGCTTTCTGGTCCAATTAACCATGATGTTATCCACTTTGAGCTTCACTTCATTAGGTTCCAAAATAAGAGAATTACCAACAACCAAATAGTCTAGAACAACTTTGTGAAAGGGCCGCTCTAAAATGCTCCAAATCATCCCACCTTTGTCCGTATCAAACTTTTTCATATGCTTATTAATTGTGTCTCTGATAGCAGATCTTTTGGCCACCTCAGATTTATAATATTTGGACTTTTTATATTGCTTTCTAACTTTTGAAAGATGACTTATCAAGCCAGCAGAACTCACACCATCCCCAACTATATCATGAACTTTGGAAGCTTCAGAAGGATCAGCTTTAAACCAAGTGTTAGCCAGACAATTAAAGCCCAACGTATCATTCAGTCTCAGCACCTTTAATAACTTGGCAACCAACAGCTTCAATCTGGAAAATTTAGAAGAAAGTTTATTCTTAACACAATCAAATTCACTATACCAATGTCTTGAAAATTTTTTTTCAGCAGAAGCAGTCATGGCTTCAGCTAGTACCTCCCACATTCCATCCAAGTTGCCACTATCCTCAGCCATCTTGAACCTATCCAAAAAACCCAAAAGTGCACACTTAGAAAGTTCTTTGAAATGCACCCACTTTTTCTCATCAGCATCCTTAATCTTAAACTTCCAGTGATTCTTATTAGCATGCTTGTGGATGCTGTTCAAACGAGCATCCAAAAGACCACCCAGTCCAATAGACATTGAGACAGCCAAGTGATCCATGTTCAAAAATTCTGAAACAGAACTAATATCATGATTCACAACAGCCGAAATCAAAGAGTCACTAACTAGAATATAGTCCAAAATCTTGCTAATGCCTCTTGAATTGCTCTAAGTAGGAATCCTAACTAGAAAATGGCCACCAAAAACATTAACCAGACCCAAACCTAAACATTTTCTAAGACTTGCCCCCTTGACTGAATTGTCTTCATTAAAGTTTCCATCCAAAACAACAAAAGAACTTTTGTTGACAGTATCAGCAATGAATGAATTAATAACAGAAGCCTGAGCAAAATGGTCACCACCAGATGCACAGGCATAAAGCCCAATAACAGACACAGAAAGCTTGTTCTTAAACAAAAGATGAATCAAAAGAACTCTGCCCTTCACCTCCTCAACTTTGGAAACATGATGAGCCAGAGAATTGTTCACAAAAATGGCTACACCAGCCCCACAAAACCCAACATCCAGACCAGACATAAAAACCTGAACACCCTCAAACCTTTTTATGATCCATGATTGTAAACTGAAACACAACTTGGTTTTTGTAACAATCGAAATTGAACTACCAGATTTTTTATGTCAACAAAAAATGTCCTCCTGTTTTGCAGGATTGTTCATTTCCCTAATATTACACATGGCAATTTTTCAAATAAAACTGGTTATTGTGACAAAGAAATAACCAAAGAACCTGAGCCAGCACACAACTGATCCAACTTAGCCAAAATTGAACCAATGGAGATGTCGAGGGCAACCAACTTTGATTCCAGACCACCAACTTTGGAAGTCAGGACTTTGGAACTATTCAGACCCAAGAGCAAATCGGCAACATCCAAAGAGAAAGAAGTAGACTGGACAACAAGATCATCAACTGCCATGTCAAAATCTAAGTCGGAGTTTGCAACCACAAGAGGCACAGAGGTTGGAGACTGAGAAACAACCACAGAAGGAACCATTTGAAAGGAAGGTGCTGAGGGTGCTGAACCAATATTGTCAAGATGAGAAAAAATGTTCAAAATTTGATCAGACAAAAGCTCCACAGAGCATTCCAGAAGTGCTAAGCAAGCACCCAAAGGAGAATTGACCACAGGTAAAGGAGAAGATGTCCCACCCAAACTCAAAGCACCAAAAAGTAAGAAGCCAGAACCAGAACCAGCACAAAAACCATGAGAGACTGAAGCAACTGAGACCACTTGAGCCCAAAATTTACCACCAAAGGCAACAGGACGAGAGATTGGTACATTCTTCTTTGTATACAATTTGGCCAACTAGAGACGAGTATCTAGGTTGGCAGGCTTTATAAAAAACTTTAAAGATTTAAGGGCTGATGCAACCTCAGCATTACATTTCAAGGCAGAATGACCAAACTTCCCATACTGTTCACAATGAACCAAATCCAGCCTAGCCCATGAGAATTTCACACCACCAAAAATTGGCTCCGTGTGAAAAGCCAATTCCAAAACCTCATTAGAATCAAAACAAACAACAGCACAGTGGACCCTATTACCAGTCTCCAATGACCGATTTATGACACAAGTTTTTCCACCAGCACCTTCAAGAAGATCCCCAAGATCATAAGCAGTAGTTTCCACCAGCAAAGTAAACAAAAGTGCCCTGAACCAATTTCTAGATGCCCAAGTTTCACAATCACTCACTGCCATAGCCACACGAACTGAGTCTTTACCAATCAGAAAAGACCACCTAACAGCCAAAGACACAGCCTGTTTCAGTTCAGCAAATTCTACTACAGTCTTCTGCCATAAACCAATCAACTGGATTTTGATCAACTTAATTTTTCCAAACTTGAATACTGTGGCGACAATCATTTCCTTTGGCGTATTCATGAGAATTTCTTTGATTACTATGGTCTGATCTAAGCAAATTTCTTGTCTCTTAAGATCACTGTTTACTATGATATTATTTTCTCTGGCCAATGATGTAGCCTTTTCCATGCTTTCTGACAAAGTAAACGTTGATCTGATGATCTCTTTAAATTTTGAAGGAGTAGTGGTCCCCCCAAAACTATTGATTATCAAAAATAATTTTCTGATAACCTGAGTCTTGGCTGTCACCGATTTTCCCTCCACAGCAGATAGATTGATGTCCAAAGTAAACAATTTCTTCACAGCAACTTCCACTTAAGACTTAACAATTTTGGGGTTTACCCACATCTTTTCTAAAGAGAAAGACAAATAGGAAGGAAGAAAAACTTCCTCCTTATCATCCATGTCATAATTAATAGAGGCAAAAGGGAAACCGACAGCCGCACCAGTATTGAAATGCTTTGCATTGGACATATTCATTTGGGAGTTGGAAGCGGCTCTACCATCAGAAACTTCTCCATTCGTATCCATGCTAGTAAATTGCCCGTCCACACTAACAGACCCATTATCTTTGAGATTCTTATCTGCATTTGAACATTTAACACTACTGAGAGGCTTTTTGACTTTTTGAGTTGAACTACCACCAATTGAACCAGTGGATGAGACTTTGGCAGACCTTCTCTTAGCACTAGGACCATTCATAATGGCAGTCGGACCAACAACAAAAGAGTTTGATTTTTGTGAAATAGTGGAAAACAGTATGCAAAAACAGAAAAAACTTCTTTCAAAATTTGACTTTTTTTCAGGAATTTGGGACGAAAGAAAGAAAAAAGTTTTTATTAATATTACTTATAAAACTTTTTTTTTTTTTTTGTTTTTTTTTTTTTTTTTTTGGTTATTTTGATTTTTTTGGTTATTTTAACTTTTTTGGTTATTTGAGCAACAATAAAAAAAAAAAAAAAAAAAAATAACTTAATTATTAACTTTTATTAAATACTTTAGAACTTTAAAAAGAAATAAAAATTATATTAAAACTATTTTAAATAAGCTGTTTTAAAAAAATTTTTAAAAAAAATTTCTAATTAAAGATTAAAAAAAATAGTTTTAAAATAGCAAAAAATTGGTTAATTATTATTTTATTTAAAAAAATGCTTTATTAATTTAGAAATTATTAATTATTTAAAGTAATAAAAAAAATAAAAAAGTTATAGCTTTTTTTATTTTTTGCTTTAGTTGTAATTATAAAAATAAGAAAAAAAAGTAATTTTATTATTATTATTATCTTAAATAAAAAACTTTTTTTAAAAAATTAATTAATAATTAAAAAAAAAACAATTAAAAAAACAATTAAAATTAAAAAAATTTAAATGTAAAAACAATATATAAGTTTGGTTTAATATATTTAAAACAGTTATTTTAACAATAAAATAATATTATTAAAAAACTATAAAATAATATTTTTTAATAAACATATTTATTATATTTTAATAAATTTAAAAAATTATATTTGCAATTATTATTAAAAACCAAACCATATAAAATTAACTGTTATTTATAATTAAATAACCAAAAATCAAGAAATTAATCCAAAAATACTAATAATTAATACCAAATTTCAATTTATAAATTTAAAACTTTACAAAAATAATATTAATAACTATTGTATTATATATTATAATTTAGTTATTAATATGTATTTTATTAGCAACAATTATTTTATTTTTAAATTACATATTAAATACTATTTTTTAAACTATTATTACAATTGTAATAATTACAATAATGATCAATTTAATAAGAAAAAAACAAAAATTAAAGACTAAAAAACATTAATTTTCAACAAAATTAAAAATTAACAATAATTATTTATTAACCAGTTTCCAATATCATTAGCAATTAATAAAGCTATTTAAATTTTTACAAAATCTCAAAAACCAAGACTATTACCAATAACCAAGAATTAAGTAACAATAATTCTATAAACAAAAACATTTTATCTGTTATTATTATTAAAAACGAAATGCAATTAGCATTTTTTTATTTGATTTGAATAAAAATAATAAAATCTTATACTTAAAGAAAGGAGAAATGTTTTTCGGCAAAAGTTTGGGGGCTAAACTTTTCGAAATGCCTGACTTGTCAATTATGACGGCCGGAACATCACTATTTTTTATTTTATACACCTTATACACCTGCTAAATTTTTATCTAATTGTCCTAAAAATCTTTTAATATGCGAGACCGCAAAGAATACTTTAAATATGTTCTTATTCAATAAAGCTTCTTTAACTCAAAAAAACCTGTACACTAATATAAAAGTTGACTTCAGTGCATCAAGCATATTTTGAACAGCAATTTAGAAGGCAGCATTATTACCAAACAATTTATGAACCAATTAGGTTATCAAGTTAATTATGCTGTAAATGCTTGCATTATTATTGCTAATAAAATCCATTGGTAAGATTGACAATTTATTCTTTGAAGTGAATAGAATTATTATACTTACCAAAGTCTTGGTCATAAAAGCCACCCAATATTAGGCACTTGTTGAAAACATCTGGCTGACAAAAACCAGCGAGTGCAAACTCATGCGAAGTGTTGTGTGTCTCGAAATTTTGCTTCGGGTGTGCACGGCAAAGCATCCGCGGATATTATCGATGAAGTATTGATTGTTGGGGATTAAGTAATTAGGCATAATATAAATTAGCAAAAGTTAAACACGAATACAACACGAATCAAGGTCTATCAATACACACTATGATTTCGATATCGAAAAGATCTACAACAAAAAATGTAATCGCAAGACAAGAAAGATTACACAAAAAACTGTCCGGAAAATATTGTTAGGGATTATGATGAGTGGCATTGTTTGACCATGCAGGAAATAATAAGCGTTACATAACAACGCTTAGCACTGCCATAATCCATCCGCTGTGTATAATGTTTTCTAGCATTAATTATGCTAACCAATGACCTATTGAAATTGAACAAGGCCTCTTTATAGAATGAAGATTTACAAATGATTTATTGCTAATAACTTAGGTTATTCTCCGTTAATTTAAGATATCTATAGTGAGGGGTGCTCAAACATCAGGGGAACAAGTTGCCTTAATGGTATCAAAACTGTGTAATCGATTCATCTCAGAATTTTCTTGGAACCAAATATCATATGGTTCTCGGAATACACTAGCTGGTTTTGCCTCTAAAAATGGTTTCATTGAAGTATAATGTACAACTTTTATCTCATCATATAACATCTTCCATAAGAGTGGATGTCTGCGAAGAATGGATAAGTTAAAATTAAAGGTAATTGGTAGAGAAAGTGCTCTACAGAAACATAAATGTGTTGAGTTAAGGATCTGATTACTTAACAAAAGCATATTTCAGCTGATTATTCACCTGAAACGATAATATTCATTAAGGAAAGCTTGTTCCGCAAAATCTATATTGTAGTTGCCACGTATTTTGTATGTTCTCATTATCTCGTCAAAAACAATTTTAGAGGGTCTGAATGCCATAAATCCTACGAAGAATCGAAATTTATGTGATCTCCGTAGTATATCTTTAATCTATAATTCCCAAACAAGTCATAAAAATATATGGCTTACCAGCATTAAAATTGACATTCACAATACCATCAAAAACATCTGGAGCTGCAGCGTACTCGAATCCGGTAACCGTTGCATCATAAATTAGATTAAACACATGATCCAATGGATGCACAACAAGTGCATCTGAATCAATATAGACAATTCCATCAAATTCCGAGAATTTCCACATCTGTAATTTTGTAAATTGATCTCGGAAATGTTCGCTGACACCTTCCCAAGGTGGAGCTAATCGATCAACAACACGGAGTTTCCAGCCCACAGCACGAAGCTGACATTTTGCCAAATAAGAGATTTTCTCTGGGAAATATATTAGATGCATTTCATGATTTGGATGATGCTTTCTGATAGTGTACCCAAGGGTTAATGCCCCTGGTAAGTAATCCTCTGAATATAGGGAACTAAAGAAAGTATTGTTCCTTGTTGTTGTATTACCATTGGAGAGGTTTTCCAACAAGGTTGTATTAGAGATGGTTGCTTCTTGATAGCGTAGTGCACAAGTGACTGTATCATGACAGGCATAAGTGCCATTAAGAAGGTTTGATCCAAACCAAGGAGTATTGACATATTGAAATATGAAAATAACGATGATTGTGTACGCAGTTGCGATCAAAAGTCCAACAAATAACTTTGCCAAAAAACGCAGCCGACCATGTTTATTAAAAAATAAGATTCTCGAGCAACAGCTTAAGCATAGCCATCCCGCACCGCCATTCACACCGCCTGAAAAACTTTTCTCTACATCGTTCCCAAGAAGCGAGTGAGCGGCTTCGTCGAGAGACGAGACCATTTCAATACTGACAGTGCTCTTAGGAGGAGCTCGTTGTGCATGCGGTAATCTTCGATCAGCCAGGTTGACTCGATAAAGTTTTTAAAACAAGATATTAAAACCGTTAGTGACGAAAGGGAATCGATGATGGCGTTATACGTCATAGTGAAGACACAATGTAAATAATCAAAAATGATTTTTTCAATTCTGTCAAATGCTAAAAATTAATTCATATTAATTATATAATCAAACTTTTAAATTAATTATAATATTTCAAAATTATTCTCATAGTTGTATTTTTATCTAAATTTAATACTAAAATATTAATCTTTTATTTTATATTTTTTTCTTATCAAGATATTTTATTTTTGTTTATGTATCCAATTTTGTTTGCACAAATGATTATGTTTAATAAAAATTTTGATATAAACTTTAATAAGTTTGAAAATAATAACAAATAAATATTTTAATTTATTAGTTATATATGTTAAAATTTAATTTTTTATAAATAAAAATACAAATACTTATGAGTTAGATTTTTGTTTTATTAATAAACTATTTAATATAAAACAATACAATTATAAATTTAATATTCAAAAATATAATAAAAAATTAAAATAAGTGTTAAAAATTAAGTTTTAATATTTTTAAATTAAAATTAAAACAATATATATATAGTGTACTCATATTTATTAAATTAATTTAAAAATTAAATAAAAGTTTTTGTAATTTATAAAATAAACAACTATTTAAAATAATTAATAATTATAATTTAGCTATAATCAAAAATACTTTTTTTTTAAATTTTTATAATTACAATTAGAACAAAAAGTTGTAACTTTTTTATTTTTTAAAGCAATTAATAATATTTTTATTAATAATATACTTATAGTTATAAAGATTGTTTGACAATACTCTGTAAAAATGTTTTTTTAAATAAAATAATAGTTAACTAATTTTTTGCTAATTTAAAAACATTTTTTTTATTTTTAGTTAAAAATTTATTCTTTTTTAAAGTTTTTTTAAAAAATTCATTTGAAAAAATTTTGGTATAATTTTTATTTTAACCAAAAACTCTATGTATTTAATAAAATAACTAATAATTAAGTTATTTTTTTCTTTTATTTTTCTTTTTATTACTGTTTAAATAATTAAAAAAACCAAATTAATCCAAAAACTATTTTTTTAAACTTTTATTATATTTAATAATAATATTTTTTGGTATTTTTGATTTTAATTTTAGTTTTTTAAACCAATTTTTTTTTATAAAAAATAAAACTTTTGTTTTTTTGTTATTTAAATTAATATTCATATTTAATTTTATTATAACTGTAAATAAAAAAAAATTTTATTCTAAATAATAACAATAAAAACATATTATTTAATTTTAATTTGAATTAGTTTTTGATTATATTGTTTAATATATTGGTTTTTAATTGATTTTTACTTGTTTTAAAAGCAAAAAAAATTATATTTCTATATATATTTTTAATTAATTAACTTATTAAATTATTTAATTTTAAAAATTAAATTGATTAAATAAAAATAAAAATAATATTTTTTTTTGGTTTTTAATAATATTGTTTTTAATGGTATTAAAAAACAATTACCAGTTTTTAAAATAAATGATTTTTATTTTAGTACTTAATAATTCTTTTAAGATTAAATTGGTTTTTGTTAAAACTGTCTTTTAATTTAAATATAATTTTATTAATATTAAGTTTATGTTTAAAAACAATATAAAATTGTTTTATATAAAGTTTGTTTTTCAAGTTTTATTAAATATTTTTTAAGTTAAGCTTGTTAATTTTTTTTATATTTTATATTTTTAAATTTATTAAATCTTTAGTAATTTTTGAATCTATTTTTTTTCTATTGCTATTGTTTTATATAATATTTTTAAAAATATTATTGTTGTTAATATTAAAAATATTAAAAATATTTTTGGTATTTAATAATATAATATTATTTATTTTAACTTTTTTATATAGCTATAACTGTTTTAAATTGATAATTAATTTTAATAGTAAAAAATAATATTAAAATACTTTTTTTTGTTAATTAAAAAAAATTACTATATTTTATAATATATTTAAAATTAAGTTAGATAATTTTTTTGATTATATTGTTATTAAAATTGATAATTTATTTTATTAGATTGGTAATAAAAAATTTTTATTTCTTATATTATTAATTTTATTTAACAATTATAATATAATTATTATTTTTTATTTTTTTTTACTGTTGCTTAAATAATTAAAAAACCAAATTAGCCAAAAAACAATTTTTTTAAATTTCTGTTATATTTAATAACAACTTTTTTAAAATATTAAAAGCTTTTTTTTGGTGTTTTTAATGTTAGTTTTAGTGTTTTAAAATCAGTTTTTTTTTAAAAAAAAAATAAAACTTTGGTTTTTTCTGTTTTTTCTGGTTTTTTTTACCAATTTGTATTATTAAATATAGTATTTAATTCTATTATAAGTAAAAATTTTTTGTTTTAAATAATAATAATAGAAGCATATTAACTATTTTTAATTTAGATTAATTCTTAATTATATTGTTTTTTAATTATATTGTTTTTAATAATATCTAAAAAACAATTATTAATTATTTAAAGTTTATAAAATATATAGTTTTTATTTTAATATTTAATGTTTTTTAAGATTAAAATAGTTTTTATTAAGGCTGTTTTTTAATCTATACATTATTTTATTAATATAAAATTAGTATTTAAAGACAATATAAAGCTATTTTATATAAAATTTGTTTTTTAAGTTTTTTTAAAAATTGCTTTTTAAGTTAAACTTGCTAATTTTGTTTTTTTTATTCTTAAGATTATTAAGTCTATAATAGTTTTAAATTTACTTTTTTTTGTTATTATTGCTTTGTATAATATATTTAAAAATATATTTGTTATTAATATTAAAATAATTTTTAATGCTTTTAGTCAAATTATTTAAATTATATTAAAATCTGTTAGTATTTAATAATATACTATTGTATATTTTAATATTATTAATATAATTATAACTGCTTTTATATATTAATTAGTTTTATTAAGTAAAAATAATATTAAAATATTTTTTGAATATATTATTTTTAAAATTAATAATATAATTTTTTAAGTTAATATTATACTTGTTTTATTTTGTATTTTTTTTAGCTTTGTTTAACAACTATAATATATTATTATTATTTTTAACTTTAAATTTTTTTTGGATATTATAATTATAAAAATAATATTTTAAAAAAGTATTATATTTAATAAAAAACTTTTAATTATTAATATTGCTTAAATATTAAGATTTCAAAATTTTTTATTTAAGTCTATAAATAATTACAGATTTTTGTATCTTGTTTTATTAGTATATTATAATTTTTATTATTATTGTTATAGTATATTTTTTGGTTAATTTTAAGTTAATCTTTTTAAAATTTAAGTTAACTATATTGGCTTTATTAATTAAATTTATTATTAAACTTATTGATATTTTAATTATTATAATTATTAAATTATTTAATATTTTTTTTATTATATATTAAATTAAAAAGTAATTGTATTAAAATTAAAATTAATATTTTTGTTAATATATTAGATAAATTACATAAAAAAATTAATAATTAAAAGTTAAATATTAACTTAAATAATTGGTTATATATAAAAAAACATATATTATATTTTTTTTAAAATTTTTATAAATTAAGCTAAGATTAAATTATATTAAATTATAAATATTAATTAAAACCAATTTATTATTAACAATTAAATTTTATTTTATTATTAATTTTTAACTTTAAATTTAACAAATAATTGTTTTTTTGTAATATACTATTATATTTATAATACATAAATTAATTTTGATAATATTTTTAAATATTATAAGTAATTTAATAAACTAATTTTTAAAAACAAATTTTTTACAATAATTATATAAATAATACTAATATATAACAATTAAAAAACAAATATAATTATAAAAATTTATTGATTAAAATAATTTATTTATTAAAATAGTTATTAAACAATATTTTTTTTTACAATAAAATTAAAAATATATATAAAAACATAGTTAAATTTTTTTTTAAATTATAGTAAATACAAATTATCTTAAATAACTAAAATTATATAGTTTTTTTTATATAATAAATAGTTTTTTATATAAAGCTTTTATAAAATAAATATAAAATTAATAGTATTACAAATAATTAAAAACTCTTTGTTTCTTTAATTTTATAACTATGACTAAAGCAAAAAATAAAAAAGCTGTATTTAATATTTTTTTAAGATATTTAATAAAGTTTCAATCAAAAAAGTTTTTTTTGTTAAAAAAACAATTAAACAGAATGTTTTAAAAGCTTTTTTCTTAAATAATAGTAGTAAAAAGCTGTCTTTGATAATTGCTAAAATATTTTTTTTATTTTTGGCTAGTTTTTTTATTAGTCAAGATTTCTTTAAAAAGATCTTTGAATTAATTCCAGTATTGTTTCTACTTTCATCAAAAGCCTAAAAGTTTTTAATAGTAAATCAGTTAACAAACTAATTTTTTTTACTATTGTTATTATATCTGATATTACTAATATTACTTCTTTAAAAATAATTAGAAAAATCAAAAATTCCAAAAAGCAGAAACAGTTATTTGTTTTTATTATTGTTACACCAAATCCTTTTGTGGTTTTAGATAAAATCTTGAATAAAATTTTTATTGTATCATTTGACATATTATTTAAAATAGATTAAGATTAATTACTAATTATATTGTTAAATATAATATTTTTTAATAGATTCTTACCAATTTTAAAAGCAAAGCAATAGTTTTTTGTTGAATTATTTATTCTTAAAAACTGAGCTAATTAAATGGAAACTAATTAATTATTGTTTTTTTTGGTTTTTAATATTGTTGTTAATAATATTTAAAAAATTATTACTAATTATTAAAAATTTATTAAATAGATAGCCTTTACTTTAATGCTACTTTCAAGATCAAATTGGCTTATATTAAGACTATTTTTCAGTTTGTGCATGGTTTTTTAAGTACAAAGTTGGTATTAAAAAACAATATAAAGCTTTTCTGTATAGAATTTGCTTTTTAAAAATTTTTAGAAACTGTTTTTTTGGTTGAATTTATGAGTTTTGTTTGTCTAATTATTTTTAAAATTACTAAGTTTTTGGTAGTTTTTGAAATTAGTTCTTTTTTTGCTGCTGTTGTATTATATAATATGTTTTTGAATGTATTTGTTTTTAATATTAAGACAGTATTTAGTAAGTTTAATAAAGTTACTTATATTAAACTAAAACTTAATAGTTTTTGGTAATATATTGTTATTTATTTTAAAAAGCTAAATGTTACTATAATTGTATTAAATTATTGATTAGTGTTGATAAATAAAAATAGTATTAGAATTTTTTCTTTAATAAATTAAAATAAAATTTTTTTGTTTTATAATAGGTTTAAGATTAAATTAGTTGACTTTTTTTTGGCTGTATTGTTTTTAATATTAGTAATATAATATCTTAAGTTAGTGATTGAACATGTTTTATTCCTTATTCTTCTAAATTTGGTTATTGTTCTCAGTTTGCTCTGGTTATATTTAAATCTTAAGCTAATTTAGATACTATAATAATCAAGACTAGTACACTAAAGAAGTATTATATTTGATAAAAAACTTCTAGTTTTTAATATTGGTTTAGGTATTAAGATATAAACTATTTGGTTGTAAATTGTAAAATACTTTTGTCTTTTTTTTCCAAAATTTTCAAGGTATTTGCATCTTATTTTATAAGTAACAGGTTTTATCTTAAGATTTCTGTTTCTGTGAACACTTTTAATTTTTTTTGGCACTGTTTGTTTCTTTTTTTGTGGTTGTTGATAATTCTTTAATCTCTTTTTAATTGGTTTTTTTGAAGTCCAATTTGGTCAAGTTAATTACTTTAATTATATTTATTATTAAATCTGTTGGTTTTTTGGTAATTGTGTTTGAACAATTTATTAAGAGTAATTTTGTTTTAAGCAGTGTTTTTAGTTTTAAAGTTAATAAACTTGTAATATATTTGAGTGTTTTTAGCAAAGTTATTGATAAATTGGAAAAAAAAGTAATGTTATTAAAGAAAAAATATTGCATAAATAATATTAACATGTTTAGTAGTTTTATGAATTAGATTGTTATTAATAATAAGATATTTTCTAATTTAATATTACTTTGAGTTTATAAATCTGTTAAAATTAAAACTAATCTTTTAAAACCAGTTAAATGACTGGTTAAATTGGTTTTTTGTAGTATTATTTTGTTAAAAATAATTCAAAAAATGTCTTTTTTGAATAAATGTTTTTCTATAATATTAGCATAGTATAGCTTAAACTGATTTAAATAGTTAGTTATATATAGAAAGCACATAAATTTTATTTAGTATTAGAATATTTAATTTGTTCTTAACTTTTAGATAATAATTAAACCATATTTATTAAATATTTAATAATAATAAAAATATTACAAATTAAAAAATTTGTTTTTAAATATTTATTAAAATATTATATTTAAATAAATTTTATCAAATTAAAATCTTAATCAAAGATTTTTTAATAAATTAGGTAGTATATTTAGTTTTTTAATTAGCAAATTTACTAAATTAAACAGTTTTTTTTAAAAAACAATAAGTATTTTAAAAACTTTTTTGTTATTTACAAAAAAAACTTTTTTTTAATATTAACAAATAGTAAAAACTTTGAATTTATAATATTATTTACAAATATATTAGTTTGTTTATTATTTAATATTAAAATAACTTTTATTTTATCTATTTAAAAAATAAAATTTTATTTTAATAATAATATTAATATATTATTTTTTAATTTAATAACAATTTTAACTATATATAGTTTTAATTTATAGATATTTAAAAATACTTAATTGTTTAAATTAATAATAATTTTATTAAATATTAATATATTTTTTAATATTAAAACTATTATTTATAATTTTGTTTTTTTTTTATTAGAATTTAATGAGCAAGATCTAATCACTATCTAATACAATATGACCACATAGAGTCTTAAATTAGATGTGATTTATGCATTTTCTATATATAACCAGTTACTTGAGCCAGTTCAAGCTATACTATGTTAATGCACTAGAAGAAAACTTATCCAAAGATGACATCTTTTGAATAACAAAAAACAAAGTCACACTACAAAGAACCAATCTAACCAGCCATTTGGCTGTTTTTAAAGTATTAGTTTTAACATTAATAGATTCATGTTTCCAAAGAAACATTAAGTTAAAAAACATTTTATTATCTAAACTAACTGAGTGCTTTGAATTACCAGACATATTAATATCCTTTATATTGCATTTTTTTATAAAAAAACCACTTTTCTTCCCAACTTACCAACAATTTTACTAAAAAAACCCAAATGTACCATAATTTCATTGACTTTAAGGCCAAGTTTATTGCTTGAAACCAAATTTCTATTAATAAATTGTTCAAAAAATTTGACCAAAGAACCAACTGGTTTAACAATAGACTTAACCAAAGCAGAAAGCTTGACCAAATTAGACTCCAAAGAAGCCAATAGAGAAGATACCAAGAAATTACCAACAACTATAGAAAGAGAAGCAGAAGCTACCAGAAGAAAAAACTCAGAAAAATCTAAGGAAGCAGAAGCTTTTGCATAAAAAACACCATTCACAAAATGTGTTCTAAACATCTTGGGAGCCTTGGGAAGGGGAGGCAGAGAAACTTTGCAGTCTATAGCCAAATAACCCACTTTTTAACACCTAAAACAATGCTAACAACCAGGAGTTTCTTACCAAATATGACATTTCCTTAAGGTACCAGTTTTGACAACTGCAGAATTCAAATCAACTTAGGAATCAAACATAATTAGAGCAAACCAGGAACAATAACCAGAATTAGGCAAACAAGAAATGAAACAAGTCTGGTCATCAACTTAGAAGATTATATTACTAATTTTAAAAACAGTACAGCCAGAAAAAAGATTGACCAACTTGGCTTTAAACTGATCACAAAACAAAATTGTTTCATTTTGATTAATAAGAAAAAGAATATGAACACTATTTTTGCCCATCAAAATCGACCAGTGAATCAGAGCAGAAGCAGCAGCATCCAATTTTTTAAAGTAAACAATTACATATTGCCAAACACTAGCAGGTTTCAGCACGACATAAGAAACTTCACCAAAAACACCAAGAACTAACTTAATATTAACAATAAATATACTTAAAGACACATTATATAGCACAATAGCAGCAGAAAAGAACTAGACTCAGAAATTACCAAAGACTTGGCAATTTTAAGAAAGACAAGATAAACAAAGCTTACAAGCTCAACCAGAAATACAGCATCCAAAAAACTTAAGGAAGCAAACTCCATACAAAAGAGTTTCACATTGTTCTTAAAAACAGATTTTGCACCCAAAAAACCATGTATAGACTGAAAAACAGTCTTAACATAAGCCAATTTAATCTTGAAAGTAACATCAGGCACCAGAGTGGAGGCCACTATTATTTGAGTAAAAAAACCAATCCAAAGTTATGAAAAAACATGACCAAAATGTGACATAACACAGAATGGCATGGAATAACATTAAATAACACATTATAACTGAGGATAATACAGGATAACATGTTATAACATAGAATAACACAAAATTACATGTAATAACATCAGATAACATGTTATAATATAGGATAATTAGTACTAACATAGAAGAACAAAGCAATTACAGAAATAGCAAAGCAATAGTTAGCAATAACAGAACAATCAAAAAGCAATCCTGTAAAACCAAAAGAATATATAAAAATAAGTAGTTAAGGAAAGTAAAAAGACATCTAAATATAAACCACTAAACAAGAATCAAATATCTATACCTCTTCATCATTTATTATATTCCATATTAATTTTTTGAAATAAATCAATTATTAAGAAATCAGAATCATGAATTTATGTTCTCAAACTTTGTGGAATTTACATGAATTAATCATTGTTTCATATCTTCATTCCAAAACAGATGCTCTTAACATAACTGTCTCAAACTATTAATGATTTGGACCAATTGCTTTTGATCATAGTGATTGACAATACTAATTTATCTTTTCTTTTCTTTTCTTTCTTTTCTTTTATTTTCTTTTTCTTTCTTTATTTTTCTCTTGTGAAGCAATAACATAATAAAATTGACTGTCTGAAAATAGACTTTGTAATAGTCTAATAAAAAAAAAAAGCTCCTTCTAGGTGTTTGGATATTAACATTATCTTAATAGCTTACCAAAAAAGTGAAAAGACAATGCTAGACCCTAACAACTGTGCTTATTAGCTTAGAGAAGAAAGCTCATCTTTATAAGAAGTTGCAATCAGCAAAAACCAAAACTTTGTGCTTTATAACCAAAGAACTCAATGGGTAAATTCACAATCAGTAAAATAAAATCTTCAGAGACTGATAATCAAAGAGTAAGCTACTGGAATTATGCAAAACATGCATTACCAATACTTGAGAGCACCAAATGTTACTATTTTCCTACTCCATCAAGTTTATCTGTAACATTTGGTGCTCTCTGTGAGATTATAAATTCACAGAGACAGAACACCCCAGAAATTCACAAAAGTGGTGACTATTAGAACAGTAGGAAAAGACCACTTCCCATATGGAAGAGTATTATTTTAATACTTTCAAAAAGACTTAGGAATACTAGCAGAAACTGCTTATACAGAAAGTAATTTTTGTAACTATATTAATGCAAAAATTAACTGTTTATTAAGTTGTACAACCAACACAAAAAGACTGAGAAAACAAATTCATTAAAGCTTATTAGGGTACTCAACAGCTACAACTACCCAAGCAATTGCTGAAACTTTGTGCATAATTGATACAGACATTAAATATTACATGGCATAACAATTCTCTCAAGTACAACAACTAGTGGAATCCGACTCTAAGAAATATGAAGATGAATTCAACAATTCTACAACTGTCCAAGCCAAGTCTATGGTCAACAAAAAACCAAGATTCCTCTTTCCAACAACTCCATTATATTATCAGACATCCCAAAGTAGAATTGTATTCAACCCACTTCTGAAAACCCAGTCAGAAACACCACAAACTCCTAGAAATCCACATTCTTGGGGTCAACACAATTGAATCAAATCATTAGGAGACTACAGATTGTTGTTTAGAAATCTCACCTCAACAATTAATAAAACAGATGGAAATACATCAACATAGAAACCACCATCAATCCAACTCTTAACCAAATCATTAACTACCTCTTCTGAAGAAACAGCTATCCTTCAGCCATTGAAAAAATTAACAAAGGGAAACAACCAGAATTAGCATCAAGAGAACATCCTAGCATGCAAACACCAAACTTTTCAGCATCAACCAATAAAACTCCACCTACTTACCAGATTATGGCTTACTAAAATATTGCCAAATTAAAAAAATTCTCTGATGAAAAAAACAACACATATACATAAATTGTGGAAGCCAAGAAAGCTATTACTGTTAACAATTGGGATAATAATAGGGCCATTCAAGCATTGCCATTTTTTCTGACTGGAATCACAGACTTATGATATCAAAGCCTTGCAGAAAAACCAACTGATTTTGCCATCTTTAAACTTGTTTTTCTGTAATACTTTTGTAATTTCAACATTCTTATTAGATTACAAAATCAGTTCAATATCATAAAACAAAAAAATCACAAAGCAGTGACCACTTATCTTGAACAATTTAACCAAATCCTTTGTCAAATTCAGGCTATTGAAAGGGACTACTATACTGTGGTACAAATCCTTAATCAATTCATCAAAGGATTAAAGAGCAGCCTCTTCTGATTTGTAAGACCCTACCACCTGACAAACCTACAAGAAACAGTTACTCTTGCTCATAACTTTAAATCAGCAGAACAAGAGGCTACTCATACTTAAGCCATTAACCTGACTATCAATAAAACATCCAATATTAACACAAAAATAACTCAATTAAGTGAGAAATTAACTCAGAAAATTGAGGGATTTTTAGCTAGTACTGTAGAATCCTACCAGCCACCACAATAAAGAGATAGTAATAACAACAGATACCAACAACAACAGAATCATTAGCAACAACAACAATCTTGAAGATCCAATTCCCACAATTGTTACTATTGCCAGAAATCTAGACATATTGTTTGAGACTGTTGTAAAAAAGTAATAGACCAAAATCAAGGAAATCAATATCAGCAACCAAAATACTCTCAAAACATGGTATTCCAATACTTTACGTCTCAATATCAACTGTCTCAATACTCACAACAAATTCAGTATATCCAACAACTGCCTCAGAACTACTACCAATTATTGCAGCCAATGGTTCAAGCAGCACCCCAGTACCAAAACTTTGTTAATAACCAATCTAGACATTGTGCAATTGATTACAACTAAAGATGGAAGAGCTCTAGCAATAATTAGATGCCAACTAACAATATATCATCATGATTTCTAAATTGTAGTAATGCCTCATCTTGACCAGCACCAACTGGATACTTTAACCAAGTCTTATATCTTGGTCTCATTAAAAACCAGAATTTTTATAGCTTTACATCTTTAGAAGAAAAGAATGTAAGAGAAATTTCCAACCTTTTGAGATGAAATTAAACCAACAATACTATTTTACTTGCCACTATTACTGAAAATACCATTTTTGCTGCTATTTTCCCCTTCAACATTGATGGTCTGAACACAAATAGTCTTTTCAATGAAGCTGCCATAAATTAAGACAAACCAATTATGGCCCTGTACACTAATGCTAAAGTTGGAAACATAAACATTAAATTAATTCTCAATAGCAGATTAGCAGGCAGTATAATAATAAAACAACTTATAGATTAATTAGATTACCAAGTAAATTGTGCCACAACTGCCCAAATCATTATTGCAGATGACAATACCAAAACTTCAATCAGAAAAATTGATAACTTTTCCTTCAAAATCAACAGAATCTAAATTCCTATGAAAGTTCTGGTCATAGAAGCCATGTAATATTAAGCTCTTATTAGAAACAACTGGTTGGCCAAAGTCTATGCCACTTTTGACTGAAACACATAGGAATTACAGATCATCTTTAATGGATGACATGTTCGAGTTCTGGCTATATATAGATACTTTAAAGTCCAAAGCTTAAAGGAACTACTAATTGAATTTAAAAACACAACACTACCACCAACCATAGAAATCTATCAAGTTTTATGGGTGGACAATTTCCGAACAGAGTTACCCTCACCACCAACTTGGAAAGAAAAGAAAAAGGGAAAAGCAAAAAAAACTACAATCAGCACCTACAGGCTATTCCATCCCAAGTCAAAGAAGTCAATAGTATTAAATCCCGAAATTAATTTGTGTTGACTGTGAGAAAAAGTTATCTTTTATGGGTGTATGTATTGGAGACAACAAAAAATGGCCAACTGCCACCAAACATTACTGCAAATCTTATGTGTTGAAAAAATTTGGCAGACCAAAATGACAAGACAAATAGGACAATACATCATGCCTTGTTTGTAGCAAAATCCTGCCAGATAAAAGACTATAGAACAATATTCCTGGCAGAGGAGGAACATGTAATAAAGCATGTCAATACACTATCTTGATCAATGATTGAATACAAAAAAAAACTCCAATTGATGATGCCTGAAAATAAGCATTATGACAATTGAACAGATATTCCCATAACAAACATGAAATTTGGAAAATAATAAGTGCAAAAGCAGAGGGCACTACAACCAGGGAATTACTGGAAATCAAAACAACCTCTTATCTCTTTCAGAACCTAAATATATCATGACTTTTGACATTTTTGGCAATATTGAAGACAATCCAGAATACTTTTACAAGCACTACCAGAATCTGGCACTGACTAGAAAAGAACAGAAACAAAGGCTAGTTGACTTAAACACAAAACTGTGCAATTATTGTTTGATTCCTTGCCACTTTCAGTACTGTAACAAATGTGATATCATGTTTAATCTGCCTTTAAGAAAACCATACCTGATTACTAAACTACTAGAACCCAAGGTAGAAGAGGAATTAATCACTGAGAACATGTTATTTTAAGATCCAACAGAAAATACTAAAACAGAACAATATCTTATGTATCTTAACTTATTCAAAGAATTAAAATTAAAATAGTACAGTAACAATAAGAAAAGAATCTGTTCCAAAAGAGCACATAATACTGATGCTGGTTTCAACCTATAATACTCTAGATAATCAACCATAGTTATAGTCCCATATTTTCTTGTAACAATAGATCTTAAGATAGTGTTAGAAATTTCTGTTAGTACAATAGTACAAGTTGTCTTTCAATCTAATTTAGCCAAGAAAAAAATTGACATTGTTATAGATAACTATTTCTGGTGTTGGATTAAATAACAAATCCGTAACTTGGTGCTCAAATCAAGTTGTAGTTAATAGTGATCTGAAGATTTGTGTCTGAAAGGTTTGTATTTGAAGAGTTTAGTTGAGTTCTTTGTATAATGAACAGAAATTCAATAGTAATAGTTTTATCCGTAGCTTCCTGAAATCACAATTTCGTCAATTTTTTTCTCAGCTTAATGGCTGGTATTCCTCCTGGTAAGCTATCTTCAATTGAGTGTTCTACCCTTATTTCTGGGTCTTTTACCAGTCACGTTTATCCTGACGTCAGTACCCCATGCGTTAATCCTCAATAGAGTTAGTAAACAACAATAAAATCAAGGCAAGAAATAAAGAAAAGAAAAAAAAATAAAGAAAGAAAAGAAATAAGCCAAGACAATTTGCAAGTTAGTATTCTATCAATAGCCATGATCAAGAGCTATTGTTTCAGTGTGGTTAAGTATCAATTACTATCAACATGAAGTATTAATAGTGGCAGTGGGTTTGAGATAACAAACAGTTATTTATTTGTGGTTTGGAAAGTTGTCTAGATAAAATCTAAACTGAGAGATCTGTCTTTTCAGCTTCTAATCCTACTGCTATATATACATAATTGAGATTCCTCAATTCCTCAATTCTTCACAACAGGAATCCTAGGATTCCTAGAATCCTGCAATTTCTTTAAAAAAAATCCTAGAATTCTGGAATTCTGCGATTCTTTGTGAGAATCCTGTAATTCCTGGAATTCTGCAATTTCTGAGAGGAATCCTGGAATTCCACATTTTACTACATCTACTTCTGATTGGTTAATAACTATGCTAATATATATCTCCTATATTTTTATGAGTAACATTATTCCCTTCTTTTAATATTGAGCTCTGTCGAAATTTAACTCTGTTAATTCTCTTTTTTGAAGTATTTCTTGAATTTCATTTTCGAGAATTACTTGTGTTATTTGAGTCTGTAATTCTTAAAATTAAGTGTTGGTAATCTTTCCTAATTGATTACTGGTAACCATATCCATTGCTTTGTTGAGTAAGATTTCTGGTCAATCCTGAAATGTTGTGTGTATTCAGTATATGGCTTAGGCCTATGTGAATAAGTTGTTCTTTCCCATAAAATGTTCTAATTGTTGTAGTATTTTTGTGTCAAATAATCGCTTTGTTTTATCCGTATATAGATTCTGAATATTCACATGTTGTCCCAAGTAAAAATAACAATAGTTTCTTGGAAATTGTTATATCCACCAATTCCAAGTTTCTTTAGTCAACTCTTGGTATAGTGACTCTTTTGTCGATTCTTTTATTGCTAATTTTACTTTTGCAATGATTTTGTCAATGGTATTTTCTGTTTTCTTCTGTGTTCTATGTGGTGATGTCTTTTTAGTGTCTTGATATTGGATGGTTTGTTGATTAATTGTAATTTCCATCTCTTGGTGTTGAATCAATTGAAAGAGTTGTTGTGTTAGTGAGTAAATATTGTCTGTAATTTCCATTTTTTTGATATTTCTTGTCACGTCTCTCATGTCTTTATATATTCTTTGGATGGATTAATTTAATGTGTTGTTGTCAATGATGATGATTGGTTCCAGATCTTGTGGAATCTCTTCTGGTTGGACTAGTATCTTTTGTACTTCTAATTATGGAATATTACTGGTAGATGGTAGTGATTTGTTGTGGTATGGTTTCAGTTGATTTCTATGTGCTGTTTTGGTTAAAATTTTGTTATCCAGTCTTAATTTGTAAGCTTCATTCCCTAGAATTTCTTCTATGTGAAATGGTCTATCCTATTTGGAGTCAAATTTTCCACTTCATTGTTTTTCCACTTTGGTATAATGTAAGAGTACTTTGTCTTCAATCTTGAATTCAACTGGTTTGTCTAGTAATTGATTATTATGTCTTTCTTTCTGTTTCTTTTGTGACTTTTGTATGTTATCAGCTGCTTTTTTTCATTTGTTTTCCAATGTTTCTATTAAGTCATATGTTTTTCTTAACAATGTTTCTTGAAAATTTTCTTCTATTATTGGTTCAGTTGGATATGTGTTAACCTCTATCTCAACTGGTAATATTGTTGTTCTACCATATATCAATTCAAATGGTGTTGCTTGTGTGGTGTCTTGCTTTATTGTCCAATAAGCAAATAATACTGATGGTATGAACAAATCCCATTTATTCTGGTTTTCTTGGCTGAGTTTCGCTATTGCTTCACACAATGTTCTATTAAATTTTTCAACTAATCCATTGGTTTGTGAATGGTATGGTAATGATAGTGGTCTCTTAATTCCAAATTTTTGGCTTAGTTCTGCTAATGTTCTATTCACAAAATGGGTTTCTTGGTTTGATAATAGTTCTTTTGAACATTTATGTTGACAAATCAGATCTTGATGGACAAATTTGGCAATGAATTTTGCATCCACTCTTTGAATTGCTTTGGCTTCTGGCCATTTAGTAAGATAGTCTATGGCTACTGCAATATATCTGTTGCCTTTACTGGTAATTGTCAATGGTCTGACTAAATTGATTCTAATGTGGTCAAATGGTTGTCCCACTTTAATTGGTCTCAATGGTTTGCTGGGTCTTGTTTCTTCTCTTTTTTGACAAGCATTACAATTTTGCACCTATTGGATAATATCTGGATATATTGATGGCCAATAGTATCTCTTTCTGGTTCTTTCTATGGTTGCTTTTTTATGAAAATGTTCTGCAGTTAGATCTGAATGCATATTAAACAGTATTGTCTCTTTTTCTGGTTCTGTAATTACTCTGGTTGGTTGATCTGAATCTTTTCTATTTTTCTGATAAAGTATATTTTGGTGAGTAATAAAATATTTGGATTGTTGTTTGATTTTCTTTTGTTCTGGTTGAGATAATTTCTCCTTGAACTGTTGAGTATCTATATAATGTTGAAGTTGTTGATATTTTTGTGTATTTATCTTTTGTTATATTTTTGTAAGTATTGTTTTGGTTTTGTTATATTTTTGGGTTGAAATGTTCTTAGATTTGTTTCATTCGCAACAAACTGTTGGCATTTCCATTGTTTTTTCTCTTTTTATAATGTATGGTATAAGTATATAGTGACAGTGTCATTTTCCAATTTGACTGTCTTCTGTCCCCAAATTCCTGTTTGTGAAGTGATGTTAATCCTTTGTGATCTGTGTACACCTCAAACTTTTGGCTCAAGTATTCTTTCCATTTCATAACTGCCCAATAGATTGCTAGATATTCTAATTCTGGTGTTTCATAGTTCTTTTTGGCTGGAATCAAACCTTGGCTGGCATATACAACTGGATGTTCTCTTCTATCCAATTTTCTCTGAGATAGTACTGCTTCCAATGCTTGACCTGATGCATCAGTGGTGATAATGAATAGTTTACTATGATCTGGATAGATCAATACTAAAGCTTGAATAAGCTTTCTTCTTAAGATGTTAAATGCTTCTTGCTGGGTTTCAGTCCATTCATACTTTGCATTTTTGGTTTGAAAATTATTGAGTGGTTGTGCTATTTTTGAAAAGTTCTTTATGAAGTGTCTATAATAGCTTGCAAATCCCAAGAATAATTTCAGCTTGGTTATGTTGGTTGGTATTGGAAAGTTTTTTATTATTTCTATTTTCTCCAGATCTGTTTTTATGCCATTTTTGCTAACTATTTGTTCCAAGAATTTTAGTTCTGTTTTGCCAAAAAAACACTTTGTTGTATTCAATTTTAATCCTGTTTGTTGTAGTCTTTCAAACACTTGTTGAAGATGATATAGATGATTATCAAATGTTTTTAAGAACATATTGGTGTCATCCAAGTATACAACTACTGATTTCCACAATAAGCTAGTATACACAATTTTCATTAGCTGTTGAAATGTAGCTGGAGCATTGGTTAAGCCAAATGGCATAACTTCAAACTCAAAGTTTTCCTCTTTTGTGGTGAACGCCATTATTTCTTTGTTGGCTGGATCCATGACTACTTGTCAGTAACCACTATCTAAGTCTAATATTGAGAACTATTTGTTTCTACCGAAAGCATCAAATAGTTCTTGTATTCATGGAGTTAGATAGCTGTCTCCATGAGTTACATCATTGAGTTTCCTGTAGTCTACACAAAATCGGATTTTTCTATTCTTCTTATGGATGAGTACTACTGGTGACAACTATGAGCTTATTGATGGCTAAATTAACCTGTTGTCAAGCATTCAGTTGATCTCTTGACGGATGATTTCATGGCTGGCTGGTGGTACCCTATATGCTTGCTGTTTGATTGGCATTGTATCTCCAGTCTTGATCTGATGCTGGATAATATCAGTTCTGCCAAATTCATTTTCACTGGCGAAAATGTCATTAAAATTATTGAGTAACATCTTTAGTTGCATTTATTGAAGTGGGTTTAGATTTCTCATGTTTATCTGTTCCAATTGTTCTGGCTGTAACAGATAACATTTATTTCGTCCATAGATGGTTTGTGATGTAATGTCCACATATCTACAAAGCTGTGAAAAGTCTGGAATACTGCTTGGTGCTTGATCTTCAATTTCCATGGTTAAATATCCAAGAATGGTTTTTTCTGATATCTCTACAACATTTCCAGTGTTGTTGTAGATGGGAATTTTGATATGGTTATGGCTTTTAGCTGGTATGTGTAGATTGATAAATCCAATTTCTCCTGATTTACAAAGGGTTGTTTCTGCTTCAAAAATCTGTTCTTGCTCCTTTTCTTTTTTTTCTATTGCTAACATGTATCAGCTATATGGTGGAATGAAAATTGTTTAACTGGTTGAGATAATTTTTTTTTGGCCAATAATTTCTTCTTCTATTATATTGACTAGTACATCTATTCTATCCGTTGATCAAAATCCCTGTATTCCTCTTGCTGTTATCCCTAATTCTTCTCTATTTCTTACTAACACTAACTGAGCTATTTTAACCAGAGACAGGAATATTGTCTGTGCTATCCTTTCATTTGGCTCTATAACATAAGCCTTTTCTGAGTCATTTTGTAATATAGCAATGATATTTCCTACATATCCTGCATTAATTATTTCTCTTCTGATGTTTATCCCTCTTTTTGCTAAACTACTCCTTGAAACTAGTTAAACTATTGTTGTTGCTGGAATTTCCAAGACTATTTTGAAATCTATGTAGGTGTGCAAATGTGGTTCCAATTTAATGGCATCTTTTTCTAGATACCTCAGATCAAATCTGGCATTAGTATTGTGTGCATGTTCCAGCATGATACCTTTATTATTATCGCTGAACCATTTTAGTTCCAATTCTCTGATAAGATCAGGAATTGCGATATATTGTTCATATTTTAAATTGGAGTTTGAATCTGAGTGGAAATCATCATCGTCATTATTGTTATATTAGACAGAGCTGAAACCAGTGTTTTCGTTGTTATCATTGTCAGAGTTTGAATCAGGATCGAATAGTGATTCCAATTTTGATGTGCAGCTGCTGATTGGTTTTTTTTCTTTGGAGATCATGTAGATCATGCATGGTGGTGGATTGTAGATGAAGTTACACTCATTACAGAATTGGAAGTCACATGGAATCAAACAGTGGTCACATAATCAGGTGTTGATTTCTTCCAAGCATTGCTCTTGCTCTTCTCTCATGGGTGCTAGATTCTGATAATGTTCATGGAATTCTTCTGGGCTGTTTTCTAAGTCAATAAAGGCATCCAGATTGAGAACCAAAACAATGTCTGTTGGTTCTGGAGAGTTATTTTTGATCTCCAGAATTTCACTGGGCAAAGCACCTTCTATTTTGGTGTTGGCCATTTGCCAAATCTCGTCTTCATTGTGTGGATAGCTGTCTAGGCGGGATATAGCTCAGTGCTATGCTACTATGATGGGTGTACCATGACTCATCCAGTTGCTAATGAGGATTGTATATTGACACAAAGTGTCACACGTTTCTCCTCGACCAGGAATGTTGTTCCACATTTCTTTATTGAATAATTGTTTATTACAAGCAAGACATGGTTTGTTGTCCCACTTGCCTTGTCTTTTTAGGTAGCCATACCATTCTTTATGGCAAGACTTGTAATAGTAATGGGTTCATGTCCAGTAGTCTTTGTCTGATGCTACCCAAGCTCCCATTGAGGACAGTTTTTTCCTACAGTCCTTGCATTTGAGAGATATATATGGCAGCTCTTTTATTGGTTCACATGAATATTCCCTTTTCCAGCCACTAGTTATTTCTTCTGTAGTGGTGGGTTCTTCAGGTATGTTTTCTTCCCTTTCTTTTCCTTTTTCCTTGTTTTTTTCTTTCCAATTTAGAATTGGTGGCATCTCGCTTTGGTTGTTGTTGGTCCAAATGTTGATGGTGGCTTTCCAGGTAGGTTCTTCTCTTTGTTTCTCCTTTTCATTGTCATTGTTGTCTTAGGTGAATATTGGCAGCAGTTTGTTGTGGTCGACATTGGTCCATAAGACTTAGTATGCTTTCCAGGTGGGTTTTGCTTTTTCTTCCTCAAATTCGATAAGTGGTGTTGATGGCATGGTGATGGGCTTGAAGTGACCACACATGGCTGGTATTCATGTGTGTTGACCGTTCTGGTTAAGCTGGAGCTCTTGGATGTTCCAATCTAATGTTACGTTGATTTTGGACAGCCAGTCATTCCCAATGAGTGCTTGGTATTGAGTGGCTTTTATGATGAGTACTTTGATTAGTATTATGATGCTGTTAACTTCTATGGGGAAATCATCAATCTCTCCAATGGGTGTTTTGGTCACTTCATTGGCTGTAATAATCCTGGCACTGGCAGCATGATCAACTTGATGACCTAATTAATCCATGAGTTGTCTTGTAATGATACTGCCAGCTGATCCACTATCTAGAATCAGTTTGATGAAATGACCATCAACTTTTGCATCAGTGTACATCGTGGTAATAGGTTTCTCCTCGAGTGCTGTTCCACTGAACAAAAGTGAATTGATGGTTTCCTCCAATTCGAAAGGAAAGATGGCTGCAAGAGATTTGTTTTTGGTGACCATTGCTGGTGGAATATTGTTGGTAAGTGTTGTTTAGGGTGAGTTGAATTCTGAGTTGTTGGTGGTGGCATCTTCTGGGATAACCAGAAGACTTAAATAGTTCTGGGAATTCAGGTTTGGGTGGAACCAGTACTTAGATTCTGTTGTCGAGAGCTTGATAGTTGGTGAGAGAAGCTGAGGATTGGTTGATGAACAACCATTGCTGATCTCCAGTTTTGAGTAATTCTAAGTCTTGGGTTTCCTGATGTCATTTGAGTGGAGTTTTGGAGTGGTGTTTGAATTGGTTGTTGGGGCTAATAAATTATTTGGGGCTGCGGCTGATAAATTACTGGTGGCTGCAGTTGATAAATTGGAGGTTAATATACTAGTGGTTGATAGATTGGTTGCTGTATTATTGGCAGGTAAGTGGTTTGATATTGGTCTTGATTTGAGTAGTGATTCTGAGTCTGAAATCTGCGATCGGGGTTTCAATATTGATTTCTTGATCATAAATTGTTGCTATAAAATTAATAGTTGGCTCTAATGTAACTTTGTTTACTACAGTTGTGGCAAACATGCATTTCTGGCTGCCATGGCTGATTGGGTAACAATGATGATAATGATATTGATGGATGCAGCTGATTTTGGAAATGATTTGTGTTTTCTGAATTATTGCGTCATTGTGGTGGTTAATAGATTGCATGATTGTTAGCTAAGTATCCCTCTAGTTTCTAATTGATTGTATTACTAAATTGTTTTAGTTTGGAATCTAAGTTAGATGATCTGTTTATCACTAAATTTACAGCTTGGGCATAATTAGCTTCTAGCTTGGCTGCTTCAAAATCTCTGGTGTGGGTGATGGTGGTTGGGACGTCAACTGGATGTATTAGACATACTTGCTGAAGGATGCTACTGCACAATCCTCTAATAAACTGGTTCAAGATCTGTGGTACTGTAAAGTAATTAGCTTGAATTGCCTGAATTTGGTGCAGATTTCTATGAAAGTGTCCCAAGTAAGTGGTGACTGCTTCTGTGTCTCTTTGTTTGATGGTAGTGAATGTGTTGGTTAAGCAATTAATACTATTGTTATTACTAAAGTATCTCAAGAATTCTGTTTTGAACTCATTGAAGGTTTGTGGTTTGGTGGCTAGGCTCTAATACCACAAGTCGGCAATATCTTTGAGAAAATAGGAGATTGCTTAAAGGACTCTACCATTGTTCTATCCATTGGCCACTATGGCTTTTTCAATATCATTGAGCCATATTTGGGCGTTGTTTTCTTCACCAGTAAAATTGTCAAGTTTTGTGATTGGTGCATAGGCCATTGGATCTAAGTTGGGTTGTTGTGGTGGTAGTTGAAGTGGTTGTTGTTGCATGAGTTGTTGGGGTGGTAATTGAAGTGGTTGTTGTTGCACGGATTGTTGGGATGGTAGTTGAAATGGCAGTTGTATGGGTTCGGCTATTGGATTAATTGGTGGTTGATTGATGATGATTACTGGAGATAAGTTTTGTTGATTTATTAAATCAGGGTTTTGATTATCCTGAGTTGGCAGTGTCTGAATATTTGGAGTTTTGATTTCCAGATTTTCTGGGTTTAGATTTTGCTGGGTTTGAAGATTCGGGGTTTCAAATTCCAGGTTTCAAATTCCGGGTTTTCAGCAATTGAGTTCTGGTAAGTGAATTTTTGATCTTTAGCTTCTTCTTTTTCCTCTTCTTCTGATTCCGTTACTTTCCACAGATCAGAAATTCCGAAATCTGGGAGAGGCAGTAGCAATCAGAGTCCTGATGACATTGATAATTGCGAATTAAATCCTTCAAAATATGCGCCATATGGTCCTAATAATTCTGTTTTCCTTTGTTTACTTTGGAATATGAATCATTCAAATGCTAATGTCATGTTTGATGTGGCTGCATCAGTAGATGTAATATTAATGGTGCTTCTGGGTGTATAGTAGTATGATGAATTAGTTGTGGACTCAATTTTTGTTTTCTTCTAAGTAGGTGGTTGTATTCTTTTGGGTGTTACTGCTGGTGTTTGCAGTTTTCCTTTGTCTTTGCTCGTGTAAGTAATAGGGTATCTTTGTTGTGTGTGGTGTTCAATTTTTTTGTTGATTTTTGTGATGATGGAGGCAAAATTGTGATTTGTTGGCAGGTTGGTATTTTGAATTAATTCACTGTAAAAGGCTTCTCTTGCCAATTCAATATTTACTGGTGTTTCTAACAGATAAGCAATTCTTTCATTGACGTAGAAATTGAAAGCTAATTCTACTAATATGTGGTTATGATTTAATCCCAAATGTTGATAGTAGTGTTGAAATAAGAATTTCGCAAATCCTAGATGGTTTACTCCTATGTTTTGTGATTCTGCCACTTTTAGATTTGTGTTGGTACTGGTTCTCTGTAAGATTATACCTTACAGGGAGCACCAAATGTTACAGGTGACTATTTCTGGTGTTAGATTAAATAACAAACCTGTAACTTGGTGCTCAAATTGAGTTGTAGTTGATAGTGATCTGAAGGTTTGTGTCTGAAAGGTTTGTATTCAAAGAGTTTGGTTGAGTTCTTTGTATAATAGACAGAGATTCAATGGTAATAGTTTTATCTGTAGCTTCCCAAAATCGCAATTTCGTCAATTTCTTTCTCAGCTTGATGGCCAGTATTCCTCCTGGTAAGCTATCTTTAATTGAGTGTTCTACTCTTATTTCTGGGTCTTTTACCAGTCACGTTTATCCTGACGTTAGTATCCCGTGTGTTAATTCTCAATAGAGATAGTAAACAACAATAAAATCAAGGCAAGAAATAAAAAAAAGAAAAGAAAATAAAGAAAGAAAAGAAATAAGCCAAAGCAATTTGCAAGTTAGTATTCTGTCAATAGCTGTGATCAAGAGCTATTGTTCTAGTGTGGTTAAGTATCAATTACTATCAACATGAAATGTTGATAGTGGCAGCAGGTTTGAGATAACAAACAGTTATTTATTTGTGGGTTGGAAAGTTGTCTAGATGAAATCTAAACTGAGAGGTCTGTCTTTTCAGCTTCTAATCCTACTGCTATATATACATAATTGAGATTCCTCAATTCCTCAATTCTTCACAACAGGAATCTTAAGATTCCTGGAATCTTGCAATTTCTTTAAAAGAAATTCTGGAATTCTGGAATCTTGCAATTCTTTGTGAGAATCTTGTAATTCCTGGAATTCTGCAATTCCTGAGAAAAATCTTGGAATTCCACATTTTACTACGTCTACTTCTGATTGGCTAATAACTATGCTAATATATATTCCCTATATTTCTATAAGTAACAACATAAAAAGAAGAATCATTAATACTGGTTATATGGAAAACATCATTATAATGCTACAGAACAATTCAAACAAACCCTACAAAATAGAATCACAAGAAAAAATTGTCTAAACTATCTTCCTACTTCTAGTCAAAATACCCCAATTAACTCCAGTAACAACCTGAAAAGAATTAGGTCTCACGGCCCAAAAAATCAACAGGTTTAGATCAAGTAGAAAAGAAAACGTACCAATTAACTTTATGGAGGAAGATAGTGACCAAGTAAAACTTATCTACACCAACACAGTATTACAGGATGGTTTTCTTGTTATATTTAATTGCTGATATTCCACTTTAATTGCAATCAGTCTTTCGTGAGTTCCTCAATTCTATTTGTGTGATAATGTCACTGTTATACTGAAGGCTTTCTTTTTACTGTTGCGATGTAAGTTATTCTTTAATTCTTGATTGTTGTGTGTGTTTATGTACTCCTTTTCAGAGGCTGAACTGAAATCTACTCACTGTCTGGGGTCTTCTCTGAGGCTATCCTTGCAATTGCCTGATGTATTTCTCTAATCTAGAAACACAGAATGTTAATGGTCTTTAGTGCTTTTCTAATTCTCACAATAAAGCTTTTATCAATTAGTAACAACGTGAATAATCTTGATCAAGGATTATTCTTCCAAGGGATTCAGTTGATGAATGATAGTTTCATTCAATAAATAATACAAGTAAGTTTCTTAATACTTTGGGTTGTGATAGTTCCGTTTTAAATATTCTTTTTCATTTCTTTTTGATTTTTAAAGGTTTCTTGGGATATTTAATTTGAAAGTATGATTTAAAGTGGGGTTTGTTGGATAAAATTGGATCTGTTGCTTGATAAGTTATGATTTTTATTACTTGATTGATTCTTTTCCAATATTAAAACTACTGTATATATACATGTTTGTAGTTCTACGAGAAAATACTTTCTTTTTGATATTTCAACCTGGTGTTTGCTGCTATCACTAGTTGGTGTTGGCTGTTATTGTGAACTGGTGCTTGCCACTATTGCGAGATGGTGTTTGCTACTATGTTAATCATTACCTTTCTAAGATTATTACTGTGCTATATTATGATTGAATAGTTTGTATTATTTTTATGATTCTTTTTGCTAAATTCTTAAACCGTAACAACAGTCATCTTCATCCCTTTTTATCAACAATACATCTTCAAGATGAATCAAAAAATTTAAGATCAAGTTCTGTTATTTGAAGTCAATCCTGAAATTTGTTTCCTAGCCAATATTGCTAATTTATACTTATTGGCCAAAGTTTATAAACACTTCAAAATCTTCATCTACAATTCCACAGAAGATGTAATTGAAATTCCTAAAGGAACTTTCATTGATTCCATCTTACCAGACATTCAACATTCTAAAAAACCCCAGTCCATTTCAGATTTTGCACAGCTATTCTTATTTTGTGATATTATCTTACAAGTATAGAACTTGCCAAAAGAAAGCTACCTGTTTATGCCAGAAGAAATTGATAAACTACACTTGGAAAACCTGAATACTTTTCAGTAAATTCAACTTAAGGTTTTCTTAAATTAATATGCCAATGTTTGTCAGCAAAAATGAATTTGAACACACTAATATTGTAAAGCATCAGATTAATATAGGAAATGCACGACTTATTAAACAGCAAACTTACCAAGTACTCCCATCTGGTGACAATCTTATCAAACAAGAAGTTCAACAAATGCTTGACAACAGCTTAATCAAGGAATCATTAAGCCTTTGGTCTTCCCCAGTAGTTTTGGTCACCAAAAAAAATGGAAAGATACAATTCTACATGGATTACTGAAAATTAAATAGTGTTATCCAAGAAGATAGTTACTCCACTTCCTTTATCCAAGAAATCCTGGACAATCTAGAAAAAATAAAATAGTTCTCATTATTAGACCTAGCCAGTAGATATTGACAGGTCAAAATGGATTCCAAAAATAATAAAAAAATGGCATTTACCACTTAAGATAGAAACTTTGAGTTTAATGTAATACTCTTCAGACTCTACAATGCTCCTGCCATGTTCCAATGCTTTATAGATGTTATGTACAAAAAAATTCTTTGAAAATCAGTCATAGTTTACTTAGATAACACAAATGTGTTCTTTGAAACATTTAACAATTATCTGCTGTACCTTCAACAAGTTTTCAAACACCTTCGAAATGCTGAATTAAAACTCAATTCTGAGAAATGTTTTTTTGGAAAAATTGAATTGAAATTCCTAGAACACATGATTAGCAAAGACAAAGTTAAACTCAACCCAGACAAGATCTAAAAAGTTAAAAATTTTCTAGTCCCAATCAATCTTCAAAAGTTATGAGGATTTTTAAGATTGACAAGATACTACTACCAATTCATCAAAGGGTTTTCAACTATCACAAAACTTCTTTATCACTTGTTGTTCAAATATGTGCCATATCTATAGAAAAAAGACCAACAAAAAGTGTTCAACTATCTTAAGTAGTGATTGATCATATTTCCAATTCTAATTTATCCAGATTTCACTAAATAGTTTATTGTTGCTACAGATGTCTCAAAAAATGCTCTAGAAGCAGTCTTATTACAGATAGGACCAGACAATAGAAAACATCTAATTGCTTATGCCAGTTGTAACACTAGTCCAGTAAGTAGAACAACAAACCATGTTTCACTTGTGGAGAACAGTTACTCAATGAAAAAATATGAAATAACATTTCTGGTCAAAGAGAAACAAGTAATACTTTATGCCAATATACAATCCTTATAAGCAATTGGATAAGTTGTGGAATGCCCATTAACATAGCATGGCATTGAGCGATCTTTCACTTGGACGATTACTCACATGACAAAAACAAAATTTGGAGAATAGTGAATGCCAAAGTTAAAAATGCATTGCCCAGTAAAATTCTAAAAATCATAAACAATCTGCCAGAACCAGTAGAAACAATTTATATTTCCAACCCTGATGCTTTTCTGGATGTTGAAACTGGTCCAAAAAAATTCTACAACTATTACCAAAACTTGGCATTGACAAGAAAAAAGCAAGAACAGCATTTAGAATAAATAAATACATGATTATATAACCACTGTTTGATTCTATGTGACTTTTAATATTGTAATAAGTGTGACCTCATTTACAATCCACCACCATACATGAACTACACAATCTTAGAGGAAAAAAAACTAATTAGCAGCTGTGCATCAGAATTGAAATCAACATTCTATCCCAATTTAAACTCCAACAATGATGATAACAAAAACAATGGTTCCAGCTCTATTCAAAATGGCAATAACAATAACAACAGTTTGAACTCTGATTTAAACCCAGAACAATATATTGCACTTCCTGACCTCACCAAGGAGCAAAAACTTAAATGATTCACTAATAATAATGAAAGTATTATGCCAGAACGTGTACATAATACTGATGCAGAATTTGATCTAAGATATCTGGGAAAAAAACCATCAAATTGAAACCACATTTACACACCTGCATTAATCTTAAGATAGTACTAGAAATTTCAGCAACAATGATGGTTCAATTAGCATTTAGAAGTAGTTTAGCAAAAAAAGAAATTAATATTAAAAGAGGAATAATTGACACAGAATATGTAGAAAATATTATTGCAATGCTACAAAATGACTCAGAAAAGACCTATATCATAAAGCCAAATAAAAAGATCGTACAGACAATATTCCTGCCACTGGTTAAAATAGCTCAATTAGTATTAATAGAAAACAGAAAAAAATTAGAGATTATAGCTAGAGGGATTAGTAGATTCAGATCTATAAGTAGAATAGATATATCAATCAATATGGCAAAGAAAAAGGTTATTGACAAGGAAAAAATTATCTCCATCCATCAATCAATTTCTATTTTGCTATATAACCAATACATGTTAGTCATAAAAAAAAAAAAAAAATTAGGCTCAAATGTTTAAAGCAGAAACTGAAATTGTAAATCAAGAAAAATTGGACTTACCAATCTTTACATACCAGCCAAAAGCTCTAAACACATTAAAATTTCCATCTACAATACAACAGAAGATGTTATTGAAATACCAAAAAGAACTACCATTGGATATTTAAGCACTGAAGTTGAAGAACAACCACCAAACCCCATTCCAGATTTTCTACAACTGTGTAGATATGTGGATATCATATTACAAACAATATACAGATAAAAAGAATATTATCTACTTCAACCAGAACAATTAGAACAGATGAACTTGGGAAATTTAGATCTATTACAATATATATAGCTGAAAATGTTACTCAACAACTTCAATAACATCTTTGCCAGTAAAAATGAATTTGACAGAACTAACATAATTTAACATCAGATCAAGACTGGAAATACAATGCTAATTAAACAAAAAGCATACTAAATACCACCAGCAAGTTATGAAATCATCTGATAAGAAATCAATCAGATGTTAGACAATAGATTAATTCAATTATCAATGAGTCCATAGTCATTACCAGTAGTACTAATTCATAAGAAAAATAGAAAAATCCACTTTTGTGTAAATTACCAAAAACTTAATGAAGTAACAAAAAGAGATAACTACCCAACTCCAAAGATCCAAGAACTTTTTGATGTTTTTGGAAGAAAGAAATAATTCTCAACTTTGGATTTAAACAGTGATTACTGGCAAGTAGCCATGAAACCAGAAAATAAGAAGAAAATGGCTTTTACAATCCAAGAAGGAAATTTTGAATTTGAAGTTATGTCTTTTGGCTTAATAAATGCTTTAGCAACATTTCAATGGTTTATGAAAATTGTCTATACTGGACTACTATGAAAATCAGTAGTTGTTTATTTAGATAACACCAATGTGTTTTTCAAAACATTCGATGATTATTTACACCATCTCCAAAAGTATTTGAAAGACTAAAAAGAGCTGAATTAAAGTTAAATGCTACCAAATGCTTCTTTGGTAAAACAGAATTAAAATTCTTGGGACATGTTGTGAGCAAAGACAGAATTAAGATGGATCCAGACAAAATTGAGATAGTTAAAAACTTTTTAGTACTTACTAACTTGACTGAACTATGAATATTCTTAGAATTTGTGGGTTACTACCACTAATTTATCAAAGACTTTTCCAAACTGGCTCAGCCATTATACCAGCTCTAAACAAAAAACACCAAATATGAATAGATAGAAAACCAACAAGAAGCTTTTAATACATTAAGAAAAAAGCTTATTCAAACTCCAATACTAATCTATTCAAATTATAGCAAGCCATTCATAATCACAACCAATACATTAGGTCAAATATTAGGAGCTGTACTATTTCAGAAAGAACTAGATAGAAAAGAATATCCAATAGCATATGCTAGTCACAGCTTAAATTCAGCTGAAAAAAACTATAGAACTTTAGCACTAGAACACTTAACAATCTATTAAGCAGTCATGAAATGAAAAAAATACTTAAGCCAGAAATTCAACATATACACTAACCATAAAAAATTGATTTTAATTCAGAAACAAAAATTTGGGGATGATTGCCATGCTAGATAAAAAATAGAACTTTTATCATTTAATTATACAGTATATTACAAAAAGAGAAAAGAAAACAGAAATGCCAACAGTTTATCATGAATAAAACAAATCTAAGAACATTCTAATCCAAAAATATAACAAAAGATGAATACACAAAAATATTAACAATTTCAATATTTTATAAATACTCAACAGTTCAAGAAGAAATTATCTCAAAAGAAACAAAACCATATCAAACAACAGTCCAAATATTTTATCACTTATCAAGATATACTTTATTGGAAAAACAGAAAGAATTCAAATAAACCAATCAAAATAATCACAGAACCAGAAAAAGAAACAATATTATTCAACATGCACTCTGATCCAATAGCAGAACATTTTTATAAAAAAGCAATCATAGAAAGAGCTAAAAAAAGATACTATTAGTTATCAATGTATCCAAACATCATCTAATATGTTCAAAATTGTGATGCTTGTCAAAGAAGAGAAGAAACAAGACCCAATAAGTTTTTAAGATCAATTAAAGTAGAACAACTATTTGATTGCATTGAAATCAACTTAGTCAGACCATTAACAATCACCAGCAGAAGAAACAGATATATTGCAGTAGTCATAAATTATCTTACAAAATAGCCAGAAACAAAAACAATTCAAAGAGCAGATATAGAATCTGTAGCCAAATTTGTTTATTAAAATTTAATTTGTCAACATAGATGCCCAAAAGAATTACTATTCGACCAAGAAACTCACTTTGTAAATAAAACATTAGCAAAATTAAGTCAAAGATTTGGAATAAAAAGACCATTATTATCATCATATTATTCACAAACCAATGGCTTAATCAAAAGATTCAATAGAATATTGTGTCAAGCAATTGCCAAAATCAGCCAAGAAAATCAAAATAAATAGGATTTGTTTATATTATTAGTATTATTTGCTTATCAGACAATAAAGCAAGACACTATACAAGCAATACCATTTGAATTAGTATATAGTAGAACAGCAATATTATCAATAGAGATAAAAGTCAGTACATATCCAACTGAACCAATAACAAAAGACAATTTCCAAGAAACATTGTTGAGAAAAACATATGGCTTAATAGAAACACTAGAAAACAAATAATAAAAAACAGCTGATAATATTCAAAAGTTACAAGAAAAACAAAAAGAAAAACATGATAACCAATTACTAAATAAACCAGTTGAATTCAAGATTGAAGACAAAATATTTTTATATTATACCAAAATGAAAAAACAATGGAGTGGAAAATTTGATCCCAAATAGAACAAACTATTTTACATAGAAAAAATTCTAGGAAATAGAGCTTATAAATTAAGATGGGACAACAAAATCTTAGCCAAAGCAGTACATAGTAATCGACTGAAACCATATCATTATATAGTATTATTATCTACCAATAATATTCCACAACTGGAAGTATAATGAATACTAGTTCAACCAGATGAGATTCCACGAAATTTGGAACCAATTATAATCATTGAACCAAACACATCAAATTAAACAACCAAAAGAGTATATAAAAACACAGTATATACAACAAAAGCAACAAAGAAAATGAAAATATCAGATTATATTCACACTTAGTTCAACAATTGTTTTAGGCCTTAAGTCAACAGCAATTAAACATAGAAATTGTTATCAACCATCAAACAATCTGTTATCAAAACACTAAACAAAAAGAAAAAAGTACACTATACTAATAACCACAAAAACAATCAAGAAACTGGTCAGATAAAATAGTAAAGAAAATAAAGAACACTTTTGGAAAAATACTTATTATAATTCTAACAAAAAAAATTTCAAAAGAAAATTGAAAACAATGAACAAAACAACTTCCAATACCATACTGCTACTATTAGTTGGGACAAAAGTTAAACATTCAAAAATTATATCTTGATAAAGCCAAAAGAATATTCAATCAAGAAATAATACAGAATATTGAAAATATTATCAAAAAAAAGACAAATCTAATACTGTACATTAAAACAATCTATTGACTACATATGATATTTCAAAATTACTCAGAAATATTGTTACACTCTAACATAAAGACAATTACCATTAACCAATAGGAAAGAATAAACAACGTTGTTACAGGTGATTATTTCTGCTGTTGAATTAAATAACAAACCCATAACTTAGTGCTCAAAAGCTACTTCCATGGATGAGGTTCTGCAAGTGTTGTATCTGAAGGTTTTGATGGAGTCCTTTGTATAATGGACAGAGATTCAATAGTGTTAATAGTAGATGTATCTTTTCAAGAGTTTTCTCAATTTCTTTCTTAGCATGGTGGCTGGATTTAGTCTGGCAGTTGTGCTTTTCTGGTAAGCTATTCGATAATATATAAAATGCTACTCTTATTTCTGGGTCTTTTATCAGGCTATCCTTGATGTTAATAACTCAGTGCTTAATCTTTTAATTAATTAGTATACAACAACAAAATCAAAAAAGAAAGAAAATAAAATAAAGAAAATAAAAATAAAGAAAATAGAAAAAATAAGCCAGACAATTTGGTATATTAGTATCTCATCAATAGCCATGATCAAGAGCTATTGTTCCAGCATAGTTAAGTATCAATTACTATCAACATGAAGTATTGATAGTGGAGAGTGGATTGAGATATGGAATAATTATTTATTTAATGATTGAGAACTGGAATGTTGCTTAGATTAAATCTAAACTGAGAGGTCTGTCTTTTCAGCTTCTAATTCTACTGTTATATATACATAATTGAGATTTCTCAATTCCTCAATTCTTTGCGACAGAAATCCTGGGATTCCTGGAATCCTGCAATTCCTGATGAGAGGAATTCTGGAATTCTGGAATCCTGCAATTCCTTGTCAGGGAATCCTGAAATTCCTGAAATCCTGCAATTCCACTGAGATGAATTCTGAAATTCCACATTTACTATGTCTATCTTAGATTGGCTAATATCTACTGACTAATAATACTATATTTCTTATATTCTATGAATAACATTATTCCCTCTTTTTAATATTGAGCTCTATCAAAATCCAATTCATTTAATTCTCCCTCTTAAAGTATTTTCTGAATTTCATTTTCGAGAATTATTTGTGTTATTTGAATCCATAATTCCTCAAATTAAGCATTAGTGATTTTTCCCAATTGATTACTAGTAACTGTATCCATTGCTTTGTTGAGTAGGATTTCTGGTCAATTCTGAAATGCTGTGTGTATTCAGTATATAGCTCAAGCTTGTGTGGATAAATTGTTTTTTCCCACAAAATGTTCTAGTTGTTGTAGTATTGTTGTGTTGAATAACCGCTTTGTTTTATTCGTATATAAGTTCTGGATATTTATGTGTTGTCCCAAGTAAAAATAACAATAGTTTTTTGGAAACTATTGTATCCACCAAGTCCAAGTTTTTCTGGTAAGTTTTTGGTGTAATCCGACTATTTGTTGTTCTTTCATGGCCAATTTTATCTTAGTTATAATCTTGTTGACCATGTTTTCAAGTCTTTTCTGTGCTTTGTTTTGTGATATCTTTGTCATATTTTTGTAATGAATAGTTTGTTGATTGATGGTAATTTCCATCTCCTGGTGTTGGATTAATTGAAAAATTTGTTGGGCTAGTAAATGGATATTGTCTGTAATCTCCATTTTTCTGCTCTTTTTTGTCGCATTGACCATGTTCTTATATATTCTTTTGTCAATCAATTGGATGTGTTGTTGTCAATGATAATGATTGGTTTCAGATTTCATGGAATCTCATTTGGTTGAACTAGTATTCTCTGTACTCCTAATTGTAAAATATTACTGGTAAATGATAATGCTATATAGTGGTATGGTTTCAGTCAATCTCCATGTGCTGCTTTAGTTAAGATTTTGTCATTTAATCTTAATTTGTAAGCTCCATTTTCTAGAATTTTTTCTATGTGAAATGATCTGTCTCATTTAGGGTCAAATTTTCCAATCCATTGTTTTTCCACTTTGATATGATGTAGTAGTACTTTGTCTCCAATCCTGAATTCAACTGGTTTATCTGGTAGTTGATTATCATGTCTTTCTTTTTGTTTCTCTTGTGATTTTTGTATGTTATCAGCTGCTCTTCATCGTTTGTTTTCTAATGTTTCCATTAAGTCATATGTTCTTTTCAACAATGTATTTTTGAAATTCTCTTCTGTTATTAGTTCGGTTGGGTATGTGCTGACTTCTATTTCCACTGGTAGTGTTGCTGTTCTACCATATACTAATTCAAATGGTGTTGCTTGTGTAGTATCTTGCTTCATTGTCCAATAAGCAAATAATACTGATGGTATGAACAAATCTCATTTGTCCTGGTTTTCTTGGCTGAGTTTGGCAATTGCTTCACACAATATTCTGTTGAATCTTTTGACTAATCTATTGGTTTGTGGATGATATGGTGATGATAATGGTCTCTTAATTCCGAATCTTTGGCTCAATTCTGTTAATGTTTTGTTCACAAAATGAGTTCCTTGGTCTAATAATAATTTTTTTGGACATTCATGTTGACAAATTAAATCTTGATAAACGAATTCAGTGTTACCAGTAGAATTTTAGCTATTAATTAGCATGAAATTACTCTTATAATTCTTATAATTTATTAGTATATTAATATTATTTCAAATTATCATTTATTATTTAATCAATTATTACATATTACAATTCAATTAAAATAATCTAATTAGTATAACAGAAAGTAGGATAATCAAATTACACAATACCCTGAACTTTGTAACATTCAAAAATTCGCCGAAATTTACAGAAATTTGCCGAAATTATGAATAGTTCACCCAAATTAATCAATAGTTCAGTGAAATAACTTGTAGTTCATCAAAATGTATTTTTAGTTCACCAAAAATTGAGCAAGTTCATAGACTAGTACTACAACAAGTTGTATAAAAGAAGAGCTTTTTTTTTCTAGAAAATGTATCTTACTTTAGATTTATCACTTAAAACCATTCCTACACACATAAAAAAAAATAAATATCAAATAATTCGAAAAACCAAATTCTTTAAATTATTGCACTTGAAAAATCCTCAAAACCCAACTAACATTTTGAAATTGATTAGCTACCAATTTCAGTAAACTGTTAGTGACTCCAGGCCTGGATAGAAAACGTTTCTCTTGACAAAATTCTATTTCTTTTATATTTTTTATATTTTTCTTTTCTTTTCTTATTACAATTATTAGAGTAGCCTACAGACAAGATTCCTGTAGAAGAGTTGACTTTCACAGCAAAGTAACTATACATTTTAGTGAGCTTCTAGACAAGCAATTCCTGGGAAAGAGTTGACATTTACTACAACATAACTACATAAAGTAACTGGCATGGAATTGGCCATTCCACTTATAAGCCCAGCAAGTTCAAATTATAGAAGATAATTTGAAGATAAATTCAGTTATTGGAGGTTCAACTATTTCTTGAGAACGTGAATTCACAGCAAATCAACATTACCAACATTTAAGAAAAGAGACCAAAAACCTCTGGTAACATTTGGTGCTCTCCCACGGAAATAACACAGCAACAACAAATTCAAAGTGGTGATTACACCAGACACAGCAACTCTAGAGTATTACCAGTCAATTTACACCCACTGCAAGCAAAGATTCAACATTCCAGACAGAATTGAAGTTGTAAAGAAATCAGTATACCAATACATTAAAAACCACATCAACAATTATCTTTTTGGAAACTACAACATTTCAGAAATTAGAAACAACCTCTACAATAATTTAGTGCACTATTCACAATTGGGAACAGAAGACCTGAACAGTGAAACACTTGCTACCTACTTCCAAGAACTTAATTTTAACATTATTGAGTATTGTGAAGAAAAATACCCAGTACAGTCTAAATACTTTTTTGACTTTGAATCAGAGATAGAAACAAGCAACAAAGGCAAACAAAGATTGAAGCAATACTCAAGAACCACTCCAAACACTTCAACACTACAAAAAACAACTGCTAAACACTTGCAAATACCTGAACAAGGAACCAGTGTCAAATTACCACTTTCTATTACACTATTTCTAATTTTACTTGTTCAACCACAAACACCAAATTCACCACTTAGCTGTTTCTCCAGACCAAAAGATTTTCAGTCACCTAGAAATCCTACTCAACAGCAGGAACCAATATCAACAAGTGCCAATATCATTGATTACTTACAAGAAAACGAAAGTAATTACTCAGAAAGCTTGGAAAGTAAAGAAACTGAATCAGAACCAGAAGAAATTACAGAAAATGAAGAAGAAATGGCAACTGCTTACATTGCAAAAATCCCAGAATTCACTGGTAAAGACAATGATACCAGTCCTCAAGAATGGCTTGACAAGATTCAAAAAGCAGGAGATGCAAATGCTCAAAGCAATTCCCTACTTTTTCCAAGAAACAGCAGGAGAATGGTTTGAAAATTTAGAAGAACCATTTAAAAACTGGCAAGCATTCAAAAATGCTTTTCTACAACAATTCACCAACAACAATATCTCTATCACTCTCAGAAACCACTTTCGCAATATTAAACAAGAAACATCTGAATCTGTTATGACCTATCTTGAAAGATTTAACAAACTTCTCAGACGAATCCGACAATTGAAAACCAATGACTACTATTCTGATGCTCAAATTCTGGATCAGTTTATAGCAGGATTAAAAGACAAACTAATTAAGAAAGTCCATTCACATGCTCCAGCAGACTTAGCAACTGCTATTAGACATGCAAAGAGCTATGAAATGGCAATAGAAGAAGCAAATTACACCAAGCTTGTAAACCTTGCAATTGGAGAAACCAGCTCAGCAGCTGAAGAAAAGATAGACCAACTCACAAAGAAAGTTGAAAGCTATTTTACAAACCAACAACAACAGCAGCAACAACCACAAAGATATCAACCACTACAATGATGCAACCAAAACAATTTTGGATGACCATCCAACAACCAATCTCAAAATTGTTATTATTGTGGAATTTCAGGACACTAAAAACGAGATTGTAGGAAGTTGCAAAGAGACCAACAAAACAGGAGTAATCAACATTACTCTTCACCACAACAATCCTATTACCAATCTCTACCACTAACCTATTATTCACTAAAACCACAAAATCAAAACTACTATCCACCAGCTCCACAATCAATGTAGCAACAATATCAGCAACCTTTACTAATTCAGCCATATCAGACACCACCCACTCAACAATATTAAGTACCAGCAAGAAGATTGGTTCAACATAACCAATTTACATCCCAAAATCAATTGCAGAATAACCACAACAGAATCAATCCAAATAACCAGTTGGTTCCCTGAAATTCAGGTCAGCAAAGACCTGATCACTATCACACTCAACCCAGTTATCTTATAATACCAGAGGAATCGGATTTTCAACAAACTGTACTTTCTGAAGATGAAGTTGCAGTGCTAAGATCAAACCCTTCCAACCACACCATTCCACCAGCTCAAATTGCCCAAAATGCTAATCTGTCAGATATATTTCTATTTGAATTTAAAGCAAATGAATCACCATTTCTGCTTAGTAATGCAGCAGTCAATGAACAGAAAGCAATTACTGCCATGTACACAGAAGCTACAGTGGAAGGAAAACCCATTCGCTTAATCTTAGATAATGAATCAGCTGGAAGTATCATCACTTACCAGCTGATACAACAACTCAAATGAAACGTAGACAGACTAGCTCAAACAGTTATTGTTATAGCTGATGGTATGAAGAAGACTCCAGTAGAAGAAATTGATGATTTCTCTTTTTCAATTGATGGAATCACCATTCCAGTTAAAGTTCTTGTTATGGATGCACCCTAATACCAAGCTCTAATCAGAAATGATTGGCTTCTCAAGACCAATGCAAACTTGAACTGAGAAACTCAAGAACTTAAAATCTCATACCAAGGACAATATATCATAGTACCTGCAACCTGTAGTACCTTTAACAAACAATCAGAAAAAGCTCCAGTATTTGAATTTGAAGAAGAGAAAGAAATGCCACTTACTGAAACCTACATGGCTCTTGGATTAACATCCAATTAGGCTGAAAAAACCAAACAAGAGATTTTTGAAGAATCAAGGGGATGGAAGAAAGTTAAATATTCTACACCAGAACCACAGAAACAACCACCCTATATTCCACTCAAATGCAAAGATTGCAACAAAAAACTTTCATCAATGGGAGCATGTATTTCTCCAGAAGAGGAATATGAAACTCGTACTGTTATTTTTGCAAAGCATGCCATAGAGAACGATTTGGATCTTCAAAAAAAAGTGGAAAATAGGACAACACACCTTGCCTTACATGTGGAGAAATGTTACCAGAAGAATGCAATTGGATTAATGTAGCAATGAGAAGAGGAGTATGTGATTAAACCTGTCAATATGCTCTATCAATTTCGGAAAAAGTCAGAAGAGAAACACCATTTAATACAGCATACAACAGTGCTCTCAATAAACTTTACCACTACCCTCATGATGCTGAAATGATTTTTGACCTAGCAATGACATTGATCAATAGAGCCACCCAAGAAAATGTTCGCCAAATGAAAGAAGCTGAATATATTGAGTATACCATAGAATTAGCTGGATTTAATTATAAAGATGAAGTAGAAATCTACTACCAAATTGCAAGCTACACATATCTGACCAAAGAAGCTCAAATTCAATGATTAGAGCAAATGAACATTCAATTGTGTGAGGAATGTGTTATGCCTTGTGATAACTAATGGTGTTTAGAATGTTATGCTCTTAGCATTCCTCTGTCAGATGAGAATGATGAAAATAAAATCGAATTTGGAGTATCTGAACTAGTAGAAGAACTACCAACCACTCCCATCTATCTTCTTGAAAAGCAACCACCTCTACAACTTAAATATTTTGACAACCATGGCCAAGGAATCAGACCAGAAAAAGCACACGAAATTGATGCTGGATATGACCTAAGATACCCAGGAAAAGATACTTTGATTCTCCAACCAAAGTCTTTGACAAAAATCAATCTCAAAATTGCTCTTAAAATTCCACCAGGAGCAATGATTCAAATTGCCTCCAGATCATCATTGGCAAGCAAAATAATCAATATTAGAGGAGGAGTTATAGATGCAGGATATATTGGAGACATTACTATCATGTTACAGAATGAGACAGACAAACCATTCAAAATTGAACATGCTGAAAAAATTGCTCAAGCAATTTACTTACCCTTAATCAACATTTCGGGTTTACAATCAGTAAACAACAGAGAACAATTGGGAAAAAATGAAAGAGGAACTCAAGGTTTTGGTTCAACTGAATGATTTACAGTCCCAGTAAACATAGTTTTTAATACACAAAATGAATCTCACCAGATTCTTCAACTTTCTCAGCCAATTACCATTTCACCTTTTGGAGAACATCACGAAATTTACACTTGCTCAAAACCCACCACTACACAACAAATCTTTGAATCCAATGAACAAATCTGTTTGAAGCATGAAATATTAATTCCAAACGTTTATATTCTCAAAGGAATGAAAAAATTTCAAGTTACATTCTACAACCTTAATAATTACTCTATTGTTTTATTAAACAAATTAGAAATTGGAATCATATGCAGCAATATCTTTCAAGATGAAAACCCTCAAATTGTCTCTAATTTCATCGAAATTGTAAAGCACACTCTACTCCCAAATCCAAATATCATTCCCACTACTGAAAACTACTACTTGTTGGAAGAAAAACTCTCTTGAATCAATATGGGTCCCTTAGAACCTCAACAACAAAGACAATTGAAACAATTAATAGCTGAATTTGCAAATATATTTGCAAAAGACAACAATGACTTGGGAAAAACAGACATTGTTCAACATCAGATCCATATAGGAGATGCTCTACCAAAACGTCAACAAACTTATTAAGTACCACCTGCCAGCCACTAATTCATCAGAGAAAAGGTCCAAAGAATGCTCAATAACGGATTGATTCAACTATCAAGAAGTCCTTGGGCCTCACTAGTAGTTTTAGTTAAAAAGAAAAACAGAAAAATCAGATTCTGTGTTGATTATAGACAACTGAATAGTGTTACAATTGGAGATGTCTACCCTCTTCCAAGAATTGATGACATGCTAGATGCTCTAGGAAAAGCCAAGTTCTTTTCAACTTTAGACCTGGAAAGTGAATACTGGCAAGTCGAAATGGACCCAAAACAGCATTTACCACTCAAAGAGAAAATTATGAGTTTAATGTTATGCCTTTTGAACTCTGCAATACACCAGCAACATTTCAGCAACTCATGGATGTTATCTATGAAGGACTTTTGTGGCAATCAGTAGTTGTTTATCTTGATGATACTGATGTATACTCACCAAGCTTTGAAGCCCATCTTATTCACCTGTGAGAAGTTTTTCAACAATTACGGAAAGCAAGATTAAAGTTAAATATTGAGAAATGTCACTTTGGAAAAACAAGCTTGATCTTTCTTGGACACATAGTTAGTAAAGATAAAATCAAACCAAATTCAGGAACAATTAGTGCTGTCAAAAACTTTCAAACCCCCAGAAATACTACAGAACTAAGAGGATTTGTGGGATTAGCCTCTTACTATCGAAAATTCATAAAAAGATTCTCAGAAATTGCCAAACCACTCAATTATCTTACCAACAAAAACGTACCATACAAATGGACTGAAGAACAACAAAAAGCTTTTGAAATTCTCAAAACAAAATTGACAACAGCCCCAGTTCTTGCTTACTCAGACTTCAACAAACAATTCCAATTAGCCACTGATGCCTCACATATAGCATTTGGTGCTATTTTATCACAATTAAATGAAAATGGCCAAGAACAAGTTATTGCCTATGCCAGCAGAACACTCAAGTTAACAGAACTCAAATATGGCTCAACTGAATTAGAAGCTGCTGCAGTTATTTGGGCTCTTAAATATTTTTAACAATATCTGAAGAATAGAAAAGAATTTGACATAATAACGGACAACATTGGCCTTAAATGGCTCAATAAAAAGAAAACTGAACAAAATGTCAAACAGTCTCAATGGAATGACTTCTTAGCAGACTACAGATATATTGTATACCACAAACCAGAAAAACTACATACCAATGTTGATAGCCTCTCAAGAATGAGACAAGATTAATACCAACAACAATTCCACCATAACTTATCAACTTACCAACAAAATAACCAAACAAGAATAGATCCCAGAAACTACAGCAATCTTAAAAATTATTTGGAGACTCTTATTATGCCAGAAAACTGGTCTCCAAGTGAAAAACATTACTTACAACACCAATCAAAACAATATTTCATACACCAAAACAAAATCTATTATAAAAATCACAGAAAACCAAACCAGCCACTCAGATTAGTACAAGAGAATGAAAAAGAAACAATTTTATACAACATGCATGCAGATTCATCTTCAGCATACTTGGGAAAAGAGGAAACAATTCAAAGAATCCTTGAACATTATTTTTGGCCTTACATGCAAAAAGACATTCGACAATATATAGAATCTTGTGATAATTGTCAAAAAAGAGGAGAAACTCACCCCACAGAACCTCTAAATCCAATCAAAGTTGGACAACCTTTTAACAGAGTTGGAATTGATTTAGTCAGACCATTACCTATCACAACCCAAGAAAATTGTTATATTGCAGTTGCAGTGGATTATCTTACCAAATGGCCTGAAGCTAGAGCCATCCAAAGAACAGATGTAAAATTAGTAACAAATTTCATCTATAAAGATATTATCTGTAGACATAGATGCCCAATTGAACTCTTATCTGATCAAAGAACACATTTTGTGAACAACTTGATACAAGAAATTTGTGAACGGTTCAATGTCAAAAAACCTCTATCATCACCTTATCACCCTCAAACAAATGGACTTGTAGAACGTTTCAATAGAACATTGTGTAAATCTCTAGCCAAAGTCTCAACAGACTTTAAACAGGAATGGGATATCTTTATTCCATCAGTGTTACTAGCATACAGAACACTAAAACAAGATACTACAAAACACACACCATTTGATCTTACTTATAGAAAGACAGCAACATTACCAATTAATTTCACAGTGGAAACATACCCAGTACAACCAATCAATGAAGAAAACTTTCAAGAGACACTCCAAAGAAGAGCTTACACTCTTCTTAGTATACTGAAAGAAAAAAGAAGAATAACAGCAACTCATATTGAACATTTCCAAGCTCAACAAAAAGAAAGACATGACAACAAATTACCATCTATTACCAATGAATTTAAAGTTGGAAATAAAGTTCTCTTACACAGAACTAAGGCTGAAAAACAATGGAGTGGGAAATTTGAAAACAAATGGGATGGACCATTTTATATTCACGAAATTCTAGATAATGGATCATATAAGTTAAGACTTGATAACAAAATATTAGCAAAAGTTGCACATGGGGACAGATTGAAACACTATTATTTCAGAAACAATTCTGAACCATTAATTCCACAAATTAGTACACATTCCCCTTTAATTAATCCTGAAGATATTCCCCGAAATTTAGAACCAATAATTATAATAGAACAACAACCAAACTTGAACACTTAAATTTTACAATAATTCTCTAATAAAAACACAAAGACAAAAATAGTAAATAATTACAAAACACCCAAACCCAAAAACAAATAAAAACCCCATATCCAAAAATAATTTTCTTTATTCTCTCTTTTCATAATTAGTCAATTTTATCAAGATTATTTCCCAAAATATTCAACAAATATCCCAAAAATTAATGTTAGCCTTGAAAACACTCCCTAACTTATCTATAACGATTAATGAAAATCAAATTAATTACATTCAAAAAGAAACCACAGCCCCAGTAGCAAATCATTTACAGAACTATCACCCCTATAGAAGAAAAACAAGAAGTCATTCTGAGAATAAATTACCAAGACTTTTGAAGCAGGCACTAGAAGAAAATCTTTTAATTGCCCCTATTGACATTTCACCAAATGCTATAATGCAACAAAAACTTCTACTACTTCTTAATAAACAGAACAATGAACACACCCCTATCTATAAATACTTTCAAATTGGAAAAACACTTTATGAACGAAAACTGGAACTTGAAGCAACAAATCTCACTCCTGAAGTTATACAAAAACAAATCCACAATGAATTCAAAACAGCAGCTGGACCAACAAACACTCGCTACAGACTTAGAGCAGCTCTTAGACTCTATAACTTGTTTAATACTTGTAAAAATGTTCTACAAAATCCAATACTACAACCAATGAAAGTCCAATACATTGGCAAACTCACAAAATTGAAATTTCAACAATTTTCAGACCAGATTACTTCAATTATTTTAGATCACTATCTCAATATTACAGATAGTGCTTGGACTTCAATGGAGCTTAGTCTTGAGAAGGAGATTATGTTACCAGTAGAATTTTAGCTATTAATTAGCATGAAATTACCCTTATAATTCCTATAATTCATTAATATATTAATATCATTTTAAATTATCATTTATTATTTAATCAATTATCACATATCACGATTCAATTAAAATAATCTAATTAGTATAACAGAAAGTAGGATGATCAAATTACACAATACTTTGAACTTTGTAACATTCAAAAATTTACCGAAATTTACAGAAATTCGCCGAAATTTATAAGAAATTCGCCGAAATTTACAGAAATTCGCCGAAATTATGAATAGTTCACCCAAATTAATCAATAGTTCAGTGAAATAACTTGTAGTTTATCAAAATGTATTTTTAGTTCACCAAAAATTGAGCAAAGAAAAAAAGTACAAGTTCATAGACTAGTACTACAACAAGTTGTATAAAAGAAGAGCTTTTCTCTTCTGGAAAATGTATCTTACTTTAGATTTATCACTTAAAACCATTCCTACACACACAAAAAAAAATAAATATCAAATAATTCGAAAAACCAAATTCTTTAAATTATTGCACTTGGAAAATCCTCAAAACCCAACTAATATTTTGAAATTGATTAGCTACCAATTTCAGTAAACTGTTAGTGACTCCAGGTCTGGATAGAAAACGTTTCTCTTAACAAAATTCTATTTCTTTTACATTTCTTTTATTTTTCTTTTTTTTTTTTATTACAATTATTAGGGTAGTCTACAGACAAGATTCCTGTAGAAGAGTTGACTTTCACAGCAAAGTAACTATACATTTTAGTAAGCTTCCAGATGAGCAATTCTTGGGAAAGAGTTGACATTTACTACAATGTAACTACATAAAGTAACTGGCATGGAATTGGCTATTTCACTTATAAGCCCAGCAAGTTCAAATTATAGAAGATAATTTGAAGATAAATTCAGTTATTGGAGATTCAATTACTTCCTGAGAATGTGAATTCACAGCAAATCAACATTACCAATATTTAAGAAAAGAGACCAAAAACTTCCAGTAACATCGGCAATGGATTCTGCATCTGCTTTTTGAATTGCTTTTGTCTCTGGCCATTTAGTAAGATAGTTCATGACTACTGCTATATATCTGTTTCTTCTGCTGGTGATTGTTAATGGTTCGACTAGATTAATTCCAATCTGGTCAAATGGTTGTCTCACTTTGATTGGTCTTAATGGTTCACTGGTTCTTGTTCCTTCTCTTTGCTGACAAATATCACAATTTTGAACATATTAAATGATGTCTGGGTACATTGATGGCCAATAGTATCTCTTTCTGGTTCTTTCCATGGTTGCTTCTTTATGAAAATATCCTGCTATTGGATTTGAATACATGTTGAATAATATTGTCTCTTTTTCTGGCTCTGTAATTACTCTGGTTGACTGACCTGGATCCTTTCTATTTTTCTGATAAAGTATATTTTGGTGAGTGATAAAATATTTTGATTGTTGTTTGATATTTTTTCATTCCGTTTGAAATAAATTTATCTTGAATTGTTGAGTGTTTATATAATGTTGTAGTTGTTGATATTTTTGTATGTTCATCTTTTTGTTATATTTTCATTGATATTATTCTGGTTTTGTTATATTTTTGGGTTGAAATGTTCTTAGATTTGTTTTATTCATGACAAACCGTCAGCATTTCTATTGTCTTTTCCCTTTTTATAATATATGATATACTTATATGATACGAGTGCCATTTTTTATCTTGACTGTCTTCCATCTTCAAATTCTTGTTTTTGAAATGATGTTAATCTTTTGTAATCTGTGTATACTTCAAACTTCTGACTCAAGTATTCTTTCCATTTCATGACTGCCCAGTATATTGCTAAGTGTTCTTGTTCTGGTGTTCCATAGTTCTTTTCAGCTGGTGTTAAACCTCTGCTGGCATATGCTACTGGATGTTCTCTGCTGTCTGGTCCTCTCTGAGATAATACTGCTCCCAATGCTTGGCCGGATGCATCAGTGGTGATGATAAATGTTTTGCTGTGATCTGAATAAATCAGTACTGGAGCTTGAATAAGCTTTCTTTTCAAAATGTCAAAAGCTTTTTGTTGACTTTTTGCCCATTTATATTTGGTATTCTTGGTTTGCAATTGGTTGAGTGGCTGTGCTATCTTGAAAAAGTTCTTGATAAAACATTGATAGTAGTTGGCAAATCCCAAGAATGATTTCAGTTCTGTCATATTGGCCGACACTGGAAAGTTCTTTACTATCTCTATTTTTTCTGAATCTGTTTTGATGCTGTCTTTGCTGACTATGTGTCCCAAGAATTTTAGCTCTGTCTTGCCAAAGAAGCACTTTGTTGCATTTAACTTTAGTCCTGCTCTTCTTAGTCTTTTGAACACTTGTTGAAGATGATAAAGATGATTATCAAATGTTTTTGAGAATATGCTGGTGTTGTCCAAGTATACAACTACTGATTTTCACAATAAGCCAGTATAAACAATTTCTATTAGCCGTTGGAAAGTTGCTGGAGCATTGGTTAAGCCGAATAGCATCACTTCAAATTCGAAATTCCTTTCTCTAGTAGTGAATGCCATCTTCTCTTTGTCAGCCAGATTCATGGCTACTTGCCAGTAACCACTGTCCAAGTCTAATGTTGAGATCCATTTGTTCTCACCAAAAGCATCAAATAATTCCTGTATTTGTGGAGTTAGATAGCTGTCTCTACAAGTTACACCATTGAGTTTCCTGTAGTCTACACAAAATTGGATTTTTCTATTCTTCTTACAGATAAGTACCACTGATGACGACCATGGGCTCATTGATAGCTGAATTAGCCCATTGTCAAGCATTCGGTTTATCTCTTGACAGATGATCTTATGACTAGCTAGTGGTACCTTGTATGCTCTTTGTTTAATTGGCATTGCATCTTCAGTCTTGATCTGATGCTGGATGATGTTAGTTCGGCCAAACTCATTTTTACTGGCAAAGATGTCATTGAACTGGTTGAACAACATCTTGAGTTGCATACGTTAGAGTGGATCTAAGTTTTCCATGTTTATTTGTTCCAATTGTTCTGGTTGGAGCAAATAACATTCACTTCATCCGTATATTGTTTGTGATGTGATATCGACATATCTACAAAGTTGTGAAAAGTCTAGAATGGGGTTTGGTGGTTAATTCTCCATTTCAATGTTTAAGTATCCAATAATGGTTCCAGTTAGTATTTCTATGACATTTCTTGTATTGTTGTAGATGAGAATTTTGATGTGGCTGTAATCTTTGGCTGGTATGTGGAAATTGATGAGTCCAACTTCTCCTAATTCACAAAGACTGGCTTCTGCTTCAAAAATTTGTGCTTGGTCTTTTTTCTTCTTTTCTATTGCTAGCATGTACTGGTTATATGATGAAATGGAAATAGCTTAACCAGTTGAGATAATTTCTCTTTGGCCAACAATTTCTTCCTCCACCATATTAACTGGTACATCTATTCTACCTGTTGATTTGAATCCCTGTATTCCTCTCGCTGTTATTCCTAATTCCTCCCTTTTTCCCACTGATACTAACTGAGCTATTCTAACCAGAGGCAGGAATATTGTCTGTGCTATCTTTTCGTTGGGCTCTATTATATAAGTCTTTTTTAAGTCATTTTGTAGCATAGCAATAATATTTTCTACATATCCCACGTCAATTATTCCTCCTCTTATATTAATCTTTCTTTTTGCTAAACTATTCCTAGATGCTAATTGAACCATTGTTGTTGCCAGAATTTCTAGTGCTACTTTTAGATCAATGCAGGTGTGTGAATGTGGTTCCAATTTGATGGCCTCTTTTTCTGGATACCTCAGATCAAACTCTGTATCAGTATCATGTACACATTTTGGCATAATATCTTTCCCATTGTTACTATACCATTTCAACTCTTGTTTCTTGGAGAGATCTGGTAGTGCAATGTATTGTTCATAGTTTAAATCAAAGTTTGAATCTGAGTTTGAATTATCTTTGTTGTTATTGCCATTTTGAATGGAGCTGGAACTGGTGTTTTCGTCATCATCATCAGAGTTTGGATTGTAATTGATCAGCAATTCTGATTCTGACGCACAGCTGCTGATTGGTTCTTCTTCTTCAGGGATCATGTAGATCATGCATGGTGGTAGATTGTAAATGAGATCACAATTGTCACAATATTCAAAGTCACTGAGAATTAAACAATGGTGACACAGTCTTGTATTTAACTGTGCTAGCCATTGTTCTTGCTTTTTTCTAGTAGGTGCCAAGTTTTGGTAGCGTTTATGGAACTCTTCTAGTTCCAGAAAATTTATAACTGGTTTTGTGTCTCAGTCAAGCTTGATGGGTTCTGGTGGGTTGTTTTTAATTGTCTTGATTTCTTCTGGCGATGTGTCTTCAATTTTGGTGATTGCCATCCGCCATAATTCATCGTCATTGTGTGGACAACTGTCCAATTGTTGTACAGCTCTTCTCCAGGCAGTTTCTATGGGTGTTTTTTTTTTGACCCAGTCACTGATGAGGATCGTGTATTGGCAAGACACGTCACATGTTCCTCTTTTCTCTGGAATGTCGTTCTACATTCCTTCGTTGAGGAAAGTTTCTCCACAGGCTATACATGGTGTATTATCCCATTTTCCCACTTGTTTTGGTCTTCCAAAACATTCAACATGGCATGTGCGGCAATAAAACTTGGTTGCCATCTGATATTCTTCATTGTTACCACAGCATGCACCCATTGATGACAATTTCTTGCCACAATTAACGCATATTAGTTTGGGTCGGCAATAGGTCAATGATTGTTGTTGACTATAGATATATGGGATATAAGTGTTGTTAGCTTGAGTGTTTTCTTCCTCCCTCTTTTTCCCTTTTCCCTTTTCTTCTTTCTACTTCCAATTCGATGGTTCTTTCTGTTCATTGTCAGTCCAGGTTAAATTGTCTGTTTCTCAGATCAGTTTCTCTTTTTGCTTTCCCTTAGAGTTGTCGTTCTACAAGAGTATTGGTGGTAGTTCATTGTGGTTGGCATTGGCCCAGGAGACTTGATAAGCTTTCCAGATAGGTTTCTCTTTCTCCTCCTCCAGTTCGATCAATAGTTTCTCTCTTGGAGGAGTCTTGAAATGGCCACACGTGGCTGGTACACGTATGTGTTAGCCCTGATATGTTAGCTGGTGTTTTTGAGTGTTCCAGTCTAATGTTGTGTTGACTTTGAATAGCCAGTCATTACCAATGAGAACTTAGTATTAAGTGGCTTCCATCACTAGAACTTTAATAAGAGTCACAATGCCATTGATTTCGAAAAGAAAGTCATTGATTTTGCCGATTGGAGTTTTGGTTGCTCCATTGGCTGTGATGATTCTGGCACTGATAGCTCGATCAACTCGGCGACCTAATTGATCTATGAGTTGTCGTGTGATAATGCTGCATGCTGAACCACTGTCAAGAATCAATTTGATGGATTGTCTCTTGACTTTGGCATCAGTGTACATAGCAGTGATTGGTTTGGCTTTAAGAGTAGCTCCACTAAATAATGGCGTTGTAGTTGTTTCCTCGAATTCGAATGGGAATATAGCAGCCAAAGATTCATCTTCAGTAATGGTAGTAGGTGGGATATTACTGGTGAGTGGTTGTTTTTGGGCGAATGCCAGGTTATTGGTTGAGACATCTTCTGGGGTGACCAGGAGACTTAAATAGTTCTGGGAATTTGGGTTCTGGGGTTGATCGGCACCCAAATTTTACTGGCATAATCCAGATGGTTGCTGTAAAGAACTGGGGATTGGTTAATGGACTACCATTGCTGATCTCCAGCTCTGTTGAGTCATTCTCGGTCTTTGGGTTTCGTTGGGTGGTAAGCTTTGGAGTGGTATTTGGATTTGTTGGGGCTGATAGATTATTTGTGGCTGTGGTTGTTAATAAATTATTTGTGGCTGTGGTTGATAGATTGGGGCTTAATACACCAGAGATTAATAGACTTATGACTGCGTTACTAGTAGGTAAGCAGATTGGTTTTGATTTGGGTACTGATTCGGAGTTTGGAACTGGCAATCAGGGTTTCGATATTGATTTTCCGATTATTGGTTATTTAAACACTGGCAACAGTCAATTTGAATATGTCTTTGTTTACCACAATAGTGGCAGATATGCATTTCTTATGGCCACTGTTGATTGGTCAATGAAGATGGATGTGGTTGATTTTGGACATGATTAGAGTTTTCTTGATTATTGCATCATTGTGGAGACTGATAAATGGCATGATTGTCAGCTAAGTATCCTTCCAATCTCTTTTTAATTGATTTACTGAACTTCTTCAATTTGGAATCCAATTCAGATGATCCGTTTATTACTAGATTAATGACTTGGGCATGGTTAGCCTCTAACTCAGCGGATTCAAAATCTCTGGCACATGTAACTGCGTCTTGAAGGGTGCCTGGATGCAACAGACATACATGTTGCAAGATGCTGCTGTGCAGGCCATGGATAAACTGGTTGAGTATCTGTGGGACTGTGAAATAGTTGGTGTCAATTGCTTGAATTTGGTGCAGGTTTCGATGGAAGTGTCCCAGGTTAGTGGTGACTGTTTCAGTTTCTCTTTGTTTCATGGTGGTGAATGTATTGATTAGGCGATTGATGCTGTTATTGTTGCTGAAATATCTTAGAAATTCTGCTTTAAAGGCATTGAAATCTTGTGGTTTATTAACAAAGCTCTAATACCATGAATCGATGATATTCTTGAGAAAGTAGGGAATGGCTTGCATTGCTCGAGCATCATTCCATCCATTGGCTGTAATGGCCTTTTCTATATTATTTAGCCATATTTGAGTGTCATTTTTTTCGCCAGTAAAGTTGTCAAGTTTTGTGATTGGTGCATAGACCATTGGATCTAAGTTAGGTGGTTGTGGTGGCTGTTAAAGCAGTTGTTGTTGTACTGGTTGTTGGGGTGGTAATTAAAGTGGCTGTTGTATGAGTTCAGCTATGGGATTAATTGGCAGTTGATCAATAACAATTACTGGAGGTAAGTTTTGCTGATTAATTAATTTGGGGTTTGGATTGGTTTGTGTTACCAGACGAAATTAGAGATATTATTTAGCATAAAATTATCTTATAATTCCTATCATTAATTAGCATTATTTCAAATTATCACTTATTACATTAGCAAAAATGTCCGAAATTATCATTTAATTAATAATCCAAATTGTACACAACACAAATGTAACCTAATTGTGATGATCAATCATGCAATACCCCAAACTATGTAACATTCAAAAGTTCGCCAAAATTTATAGAAATTTGCCGAAATAATTGATAGTTCACCGAAATATCTAATAGTTCACAGAAATAACTTGTAGTTCACTGAAATGTATCTTTAGTTCAGCAAAATTGTAGAAAATAGCAAAGTTCAAGTTTATAAAATAGTGTTATGACAAGTTGTATAAAAGAAGAGCTTCTCTCTTCGAGAAAATGTATCTTACTTTAGATTTTAACAATTAGAATCATTCTTTACACACAAAAACAAAATAAATATCAAATAATTCAAAAAATCAAATCCTGAATTATTTCACTTTTGAAATTAACTAATTTCTACTAAACAGTTTGAAATTGATTAGCTACCAATTTCAGTAAACTGTTAGTGACTCCAGGCCTGAATAGAAAACGTTTTCCTTAACAAAAATTCTATTTCTTTTACATTTCTTTTATTTTTCTTTTATTTTCTTATTACAATCATTAGGGTAGCCTACAGACGAGATTCCTGTAGAAGAGTTGACTTTTACAGCAAAGTAACTACACATTTTTAGTGAGCTTCCAAACAAGCAATTCCTGGGAAAGAGTTAACGTTTATTACAATGTAACTACATAAAAGCAACTGGCAAGGAATTGGCCATTCCATTTATAAGCCCAGCAGCTCAAATTATAGGAGATAATTTGAGGATAAATTCAGTTATTGGAGATTCAAACACTTCTCATAATCATAAATTAACAGTATTACAACAAACATACAAGAGCTAAGAAGAGACCAAAAACCTCCGGTAACATTTGGTGCTCTCCCACAGAAACAACACAGCAAAAACAACTTCAAAGTGGCGACCACACCAGACACAACAACTCTAAAGTATTACCAATCAATTTACACCAACTGCAAGCAAAGATTCAACATTCCAGACGGAATTGAAATTGTTAAGAAATCAGTATACCAATACATTGAAAACCACATCAACAATTATCTTTTTGGAAATTACAATATTTCAGAAGTTAGAAGCAACCTTTACAATAATTTAGCACACTATTTACAGTTGGAAACTGAAGACCTTAACAGTGAAACACTTGCCACTTACTTTTATGAACTTAATTTTAACATTATCAAATACTGTGAAGAAACATATCCAGTGCAGTCTCAATACACTATTGATTTTGAATTGGAAACAGAAACAAGCAACAAAGGCAAAAACAAATTGAAGCAATACTCAAAAACCACCTCAAATACTCCAACACTACCAAAAACAACTGCCAACCATTTACAAACACCTAAACAAAGAACCAGTTCAAAATTTCCACTTACTATCACATCTTTTCCAGCTTCACTTGCACAAGCACAAACACCTAATTCACCCTTTAATCAATTTGCAAGACTAGAAAATTTTACATCACTTAGAAGTCCCACCAGACAACAAGAACCTCTTCAAACTAGTTCCAATCTCCTTGATTTTCTAGCTGAAAATCAAAGTGAACACTCTGAGACAGCAGCAAATAAAGAAAACAACTCTGAAATAACTGAAGAAGAATCAATAGACAGTAAAAACGAAGAAGACGAAATGACAACATACATCGCAAAAATCCCTGAATTCAATGGAGAAGATATTGAGACCAGTCCCCAAGAATGGCTCAACCAAGTTACTAAAGCTAGAGATACAAATGGATGGAATGCTACCAGAATATTAAGAACAATTCTCTACTTTCTCAAAGAAACAGCAGGAGAATGGTTTAAAAACTTGGCTGCTCCATTCAATGATTGGAATGCTTTCAAAGCAGCCTTTCTTGAACAGTTCACTGACAATAATACCTCTATCACTCTTCATAATCGTTTTCGAAATATCTAACAAGAACTCTCCAAATTTGTTATGACTTATATTGGGAAATTCAACAAACTTCTCAGATGAATTTGCCAACTCAAAACAAACAATTATTATTCCAATGCTTAAATCTTGGATCAATTTATCGCTGGTTTAAAAGATAAACTAATTAAAAAGGTTCGCCCACATGTGCCAGAAGATTTAAACTCTGCCATACAGCATGCGAAAAGATACGAAATGGCTAGAGAAGAGGCCAATCGCACAAAACTTGTAAATTTGGCAATTGGAGAAACCAGCTCAGCAGTTGAGAAAAAAATTGACCAACTCACAAAAAAGGTTGAAAACTATTTTACCAATCAACAACAACAGCAACCCCAAAGATATCAATCACCCCAAAGACGAAATCAAAATAATTTTGCACCACTTTCCAATAACCAGCCTCAAAATTGCCATTACTGTGGAATCTCTGGCCACTGAAAAAGAGATTGCAGAAAGCTACAACGAGACCAACAAAATAGGAGTAATTAACATTACTCTCTACCACAGCAATCTTATTATCAACTGCACCACCAGCTTACTATCTACCAAGACCCCAATACCAAAATAACTATTATCAGCCTGCCCCACAGCCAATCCAACAGCAATACCAACAACCGCTCACACAACATTATCAAGTACCTGCTCAAAGACTGCTTACACAGAATCAATTCACACCACAAAACTGATACCAAGTAAACAACAATAGAATCAGTTCAAATAACCAATTGGTTTCTCGAAATTCCACTCAACCAAGACCCAACCACTATTACACTCAACCCAGTTATTTAACAATGCCAGAAGAACAGGATTTTTATCATACTGCAGCCTCAGAAGGTAGAGCTGCAGCACAACAACAAAACTCTTCCTATACTCTTATCACAATCCCACCAGTCAGAATTACTAAAAACACTAACCTTTCAGATATATTCCCTTTTGAGTTTGAAGCAAATGAGTCATCATCCCTGCTTAGCAATACAGCTGCCAATGAACAAAAAGCAATTACAGCTATGTACACTGAAGCAGAAGTTGAAGGAAAGACAATTTGCTTGATCCTAGACAGTGGATCCGCCGGAAGCATTATCACTTACCAGTTAATGTAATAGTTGAAGAAAAATGTCAACCGACCAGCTCAAACAGTAATCGTCACTGCCGATAGCATGAAAAAGACCCCAGTAGGAGAAATTGACAATTTTCCATTCACTCTTAATGGAATCACCATTCCAGTCAAAGTTTTTGTAATGGACGCACCTCAGTACCAAGCTCTCGTCGGAAATGATTGGCTTCAAAAAGCCAATGCTAATCTGAATTGGGAAACACAAGAGTTAACAATCTCTTACCAAGAACAACACGCCCGGGTACCTGCCACTTGTGGTACATTCAACAAATGCTCTGAAAAAGCCCCAGCTTTTGAATTTGAACCGGAAGAGAAAAAACCCTTCATTGAAACATTCATGGCTCTTGGATCAACGTCCAATTGGGCTGATGAAACAGAACAAGAACATTTTACCCCACACTCTAAACCCAAAACCTCTGGATAGAATATCCCTTACTCAAAACCTGAACCAAGAAAACAATGCCCCTATATTCCCCTTAAATGTAAAGACTGCCACAAGAAACTATCATCAATGGGAGCCTGCATTTCACCTAAAGAAGAATATAAAAATCATACTTGTTATTACTGCAAGGCTTGCCACAGAGAATGATGGGGCCATCTAATAAAAAGGAGTGGAAAATGGGACAACATCTCTTGTTTGACTTGTGGAGATATGCTACTGGAAGAATGCAATTGGATTGATGTAGCCATGAGAGAAGGAGTTTGCGATCAGACCTGCCAATATGCTTTATCAATTTCAGAAAAAGTAAAAAGAGGAACACCCTTTAATGTGGCATACAACAGTGCTCTCAACAAACTTTATCACTACCCCCATAATGCTGAGATGATTTTCGACCTAGCAATGGCATTAATTAATAGAGCTACCAAAGAAGATGTTCGCCAAATGAAGGAAGCAGAATACATTGAATACACCATGGAATTAGCTGGATTCAATTACGAAGACGAAGTAGAAATCTACCACCAAATTACAAGTCACACCTATCCAACTCAAAAAGCTCAAATTCAATGATTAGAGCAAATGAACATTAGGCTATGTGAAGAATGCATTATGCCTTGTGATGAATAGTGGTGTCCTGAATGCTATGCTTTTAGTATCCCCTTGCCCAGCGAAAATGATGAGAACGAAATTGAATTTGGAGAACCTGAAGCAACAGAAGAAATTGAAACAACACCTATCTACTTTATTGAAAATCAGTCTGCTTTACAACTTAAATACTTCAACAACAACAGACAAGAAATAAAACCCAAAAAAGCACACGAAATTGATGCTGGATATGACCTAAGATATCCAGGCAAGGATACTCTTGTTCTTAAACCCAAATCTCTCACAAAAATCAACCTCAAAATTGCACTCGAAATCCTGCTAGGAGCAATGGTTCAAATTACCTCCCGGTCCTCTCTGGCAAGCAAAGGAATCAATGAGAGGAGGAATAATCGATGCTGGATATACTGGAGACATTACAGTGATGCTTCAAAATAAAACTAACAAACCATTCAAGATCGAACATGCTGAAAAAATTGCCCAAGCTATTTACCTACCCTTAATCAACATTTCAGGTTTGCAACTAGTCAATCAAAGAGAACAATTAGGAAAAAGTGATAGAGAAACCCAAGGTTTTGGTTCAACTGGATGATTCACAGTTTCAGTTAACATAGCTCTTAACACATGGAATGAATCCCACCAAATTTTCAGACTTCCACAACCAATTACCATCTCACCCTTTGGAGAACATCCAAAAATCTACACCTGTCCAAAGCCAACAACCACACAACAAATTTTTGAGTTCAATAAACAAGTCTGCTTGGAACATAATATTTCAATCCCAAACATTTATATTCCAGAAGGAACAAAGAAAGTCCGAGTTACTTTTTATAATCCCAATAATTACCCCATAATTTTATTAAATAATTTAGAAATTGGAGTTATTCACAGTAATATATTTCAACAAGAATTACTCCAAACAGTCCCCAATTTCTCTGAAATTATTGGACATTCGATACCAAAAATCAACCCAAACCCCAGCTCCGAAAACTACCATGTTGTCATGAAAAAACTATCTCGAATTAACATGGGACAACTTGAACCACAACAACAGACCCAGCTCAAAGAGCTAATTGTAGAATTTGCTGATATCTTTGCTGAAAACAACAATACCTTAGGAAGAACCAATTTGGTCCAACACTAAATTTATATAGGAGATGCCAAACCAAAAAGACAACAAGCATATTGAGTTGCTCCAGAAAGCCACCAATTCATCCAAGAAGAAGTACAATGAATGCTTAACAATGGGCTCATCCAACTCTCCATGAGTCCTTGAGCTTTATCTGTAGTGCTAGTTAAAAAAAAAAATGGAAAGATCCGATTTTGTGTTGACTATCGACAACTCAACAGTGTTATAATTAGAGACGCCTACCCCCTTCCCCAGATTGATGACATGTTAGATGCCCTTGGAAAATCCAAATACTTTTCAACACTAGATTTAGAAAGTGGTTACTGGCAAGTTGCTATAGATCCCAAAGATCGCCCCAAAACAGCATTCACCACTCAAGGTGGAAATTACGAGTTCAATGTAATGCCTTTTGGATTATGCAATGCACCAGCAATGTTTTAAAGATTAATGGATGTTGTGTACTAAGAACTTCTTTGGAAATCAATAGTCGTTTATCTTGACAATACTGATGTTTATTCTCCATCATTCGAATTACACTTAAAACACCTGCGAGAAGTTTTTCAATGATTATGAAAAGCAGGACTAAAACTCAATATCAAAAAATGCTACTTTGAAAAAACAAGCCTGGCCTTCTTTGGTCATATCATTAGTAAAGATGGAATTAAACCAGATCCTGGAAAAATCAGCATTGTCAAAAACTTCAAAACTCCTCAAAACACTACAGAACTAAGAGGATTCATAGGATTAGCATCTTACTATCAGAAGTTTATCAAAAGATTTTCAGAAATTGCAAAATCTCTCAACCAGCTTACTACCAAAAACGTTGAATACAAATGGATTACCGAACACCAAAAAGCTTTTGAAATTCTCAAGAAAAAACTGACAACAGCTCCAATTCTTGCCTACCCAGATTTCAGCAACCAATTTCGACTAGCTACAGATGCTTTATATACTGCTTTTGGTGCTATCTTATCACAACTAGATGACAACGGAAATGAGTGAGTAATTGCTTATGCTAGCAGAACATTAAAACCAGCTGAGAAAAACTACCCTGCCACAGAACTAGAAACAGCAGCCGTAATTTGGGCCCTACACCACTTCAACCTTTATCTCAGGCCTAAAGAATTCAATATTATCACTGATAATATTAGACTCAAATAGCTTCAGAACAAAAATACTTAGCTGAATGCAAAACAAACCCGATGGACAAGATTTTTAGCAAACTATCAATACATAGTACATTACAAACCAGGAAAACTCCACACTAATGTTGACTGTCTTTCCAGAATGAGACAAGATTAGAAAAACACAAAAACCAACACTCAACTTAACCAACCAAAAAGAGCCAACAAACAATGAATTTGGAAAACTACAATGATTTCAAACAATATTTGGAAACATTAACAATCCCAACAGATTGGTTTCCAGATGAAAAACATTGACTACAACAACAAGCCAAACAATATTTTCTACACAACATTATTTATTACCAAAATTTCAAAAACCCAGACAAACCACTCAGATTAATACAAGAACAGGAAAAAGAGACTATATTATACAACATGTACTCAGATCCTTCATCAGCCCACTTCAGAAAAGACAGCACCACCCAAAAAACACTAGAATACTACTTTTGGCCTCGAATGAGAAAAGACATTCACAAATATGTCAAATCTTGTAATAGTTGTCAAAAAAGAGAAGGAACTTGCTCTACAGAATCTTTAAACCCAATCAAGTTGGACAGCCTTTTGACAGAGTTGGTATTGATTTAGTCGGACCACTACCTATCACAAACCAAGGAAACTGCTACATTGCAGTAGCCGTAAACTATCTCACCAAATGGCCTGAAGCCAGAGCCATTCAACGGACAGATGAAAAATCAGTAGCAAACTTCATCTATGAAGACATCATTTGTAGACATGGATGCCCAATAGAACTTTTATCTAATCAAGGAACACATTTCATGAACAATTTAATCCAGGAAATTTGTGGACAATTTAATGTCAAAAGACCATTATCTTCACCCTACCATTCACAAACAAATGGATTGGTAGAATGGTTCAACAGAACATTGTGTGAATCATTAGCCAAAGTTTCAATCGATTTTGAGCAAGAATGGGATCTCTTTATTCCATCAGTGTTACTAGCATATAGGACACTAAAACAAGATACCACAAAACACATACCATTTGATTTAACTTATGGAAGGATGACAACATTACCAATTAATTTTACAGTAGAAACATACCCAGCACAACCAATTGATGAAAACAATTTTCAAGAAACACTTCAACGAAGAGCCTACACTCTGCTTAGCACATTGGAAGAAAAATGATGAATAGCAGCCACTCATATTAAACACTCCTAAGCTCAACAAAAAGAATGGCATGATGACAAATTGTCTCCAGTCATTAATGAATTTAAAATTGGAAACAAAGTTTTCTTACATAAAACTAAAGCTGAAAAACAATGGAGTGGAAAATTTGAAAATAAATGGGATGGACCATTCTTTATCCATGAAGTTTTAGGCAATGGATCATACAAGCTAAGACTTGATGACAAAATTCTAGCAAAAATTGCACATGGAGATTGTTTAAAACACTATAATTCCAGAAACAATCCTGAATCATTAATTCCACAAATTGGTACACATTCCTCTTTAATCAATCCCGAAGACATTTCCCGAAATTTAGAACCAATAGTTGTCATTGAACAGTCTCACAACTTGAACACTTAATTTAAATTTATTATTATAGTTATTTTCTTATAATTTAGAAACAATCTCACAAAAACAAAACAAAAATAACATAAAAACCCATGCACTAAAAATAATTTTCTTTTATTTCAAATCGCTTATAATGACTATTCCTCAAAACATTCAACAATTATCCCAAAAACTAATGTTAGCTTTAAAAACAATACCCGAATTATTCATTACTGTTACTGGAAACCACATTAATTATACCTAAACAGAAGTAGTTACAAATTTAGCCCCAAATTCATGAAAATATCACCCATATAAAAAGAACACAAAAAGTTATACTGGAATTCACCTGCCAGAACTTTTAAAATTTGCTTTAAGAGAAAATCTAATGCTCACTCCAATTAGTATTCCACCAAATACTACAATTCAACAAAGACTTCAACTGTGTCTCAATGAGGAAAACACTGAATATCCTCCAATCTATAGATATTTTCACATTGAAAAAACACTTTACAAATGGAAACTGGAACTTACAACAGCAAACCTCACAAAAAAAGCTATTCAGAAACAACTCCACAACAAATTCAAGACAACAGCTGGATCAACAAACAGTCGCTACAGGCTCAGAGTTGCTCTTAGACTTTATAACCTATTCCACACCTGTGAAAACATACTACAAAACCCAATTTTTCAACTTTTAAAGATTCAATATATTGGAAAGCTTACAGAACTGAAATTTCAACAATTTTCAGACCAAATTTCTTCAATAATTTTGGATTATTATCTGGAAATAACAAACAGTACTTGGACTTCAATGGAGCTTGGTCTTGAGGAGAAGGTTATGTTATCAGACAAAATTAGAAATATTATTTAGCATAAAATTATCTTATAATTCCTATCATTAATTAGCATCATTTCAAATTATCACTTATTACATTAGCAAAAATATCCGAAATTATTATTTAATTAATAATCCAAATTGTACACAACACAAATGTAACCTAATTGCAATGATTAATCATGCAATACCCCAAACTATGTAACATTCAAAAGTTTGCCAAATTTATAGAAATTTGCCGAAATAATTGATAGTTCACCAAAATATCTAATAGTTTGTAGAAATAACTTGTAGTTCACCAAAATGTATCTTTAGTTCAGCAAAATTGTAGAAAATAGCAAAGTTCAAGTTTATAGAATAGTGTTATAACAAGTTGTATAAAAGAAGAGCTTCTCTCTTCGAGAAAATGTATCTTACTTTAGATTTTAACAATTAGAATCATTCTTTACACACAAAAACAAAATAAATATCAAATAATTCGAAAAATCAAATCCTGAATTATTTCACTTTTAAAATTAACTAATTCCTACTAAACAGTTTGAAATTGATTAGCTACCAATTTCAGTAAACTGTTAGTGACTCCAGGCCTGAATAGAAAACGTTTCCCTTGACAGAAATTTTATTTCTTTTACATTTCTTTTATTTTTCTTTTATTTTCTTATTACAATCATTAGAGTAGCCTACAGACGAGATTCCTGTAGAAGAGTTGACTTTCACAGCAAAGTAACTACACATTTTTAGTGAGCTTTCAGACAAGCAATTCCTAGGAAAGAGTTGACGTTTACTACAATGTAACTACATAAAAGCAACTGGCAAGAAATTAGCCATTCCACTCATAAGCCCAGTAGCTCAAATTATAGGAGATAATTTGAGGATAAATTCAGTTATCAGAGATTCAAACACTTTCCATAATCGTAAATTAACAGCATTACAACAAACATACAAGAGCTAAGAAGAGACCAAAAACCTTCAGTAACATTCTGCCTTTGATGATTCAGAGTTTCAATTTCCGAATTTTCTAGATTTAGATTTTGTTGAGTTTGAGAATTTGGGGTTTCAACTTTTGGGTTTTCAGTGATCGGGTGCTGGTAAGTAAATTCTTGATCCTCTGATTCTTCTTCCTCTTTTTCTGATTCTGCTGCTTCCTACAGATCAGAGATTGCGAAATCTGGTGGAGGCAGTAGTGATCAAAGTCCTGATGGAATTGATGATTGTGAATTAAATCCCTTAAAGTATTTGCTATATGGTCCTAATAATTCTGTTTTCCTTTGTCTATTTTGGAATGGGAATTGTCCAAATGCTAATGTTGTAGTTAATGGGAACGCGTCTGTTGATGATATGTTGATGGCGCTTCCAGATATATAGTAATAGAATGAGTTGCTTGGGAATTCAATTCTGTTTTTCTTCCAAGTAGGTGGCTGTATTTTTCTGGGTGTTATTGCTGGTGTTTGTAGTTTTCCCTTGCCTTTACTAGCATATGTAATTGGATATCTTTGTTGAGTGTGGTGTTCAATTTCTTTGTTGATCTTAGTGATGATAGATGCAAAATTATAATTTGTTGGCAGGTTGATGTTTTGAATTAACTTCCTATAGAAAGTTTCTCTTGCTGATTCAGTATTTACTAGTGTTCCTAATAAAGAGGAAATCTTTTCATTAACGTAGAAATTGAAGACTAATTTGGCAGATATATGATTGTGGTTTAATCCCAAGTATTGACAATAGTATTGAAATAAGGATTTTGCGAATTCCAAATGGTTTGCTCCTATATTTTCTGATTCTGCCACTTTTGGATGGTGTTTGTTGGTGCTGGTTCTCTGTAGGATTATACCTCACAGGGAGCACTAAATGTTACAGGTGATTATTTCTGCTGTTGAATTAAATAACAAACCTGTAATTTGGTGCTCAAAAGCTACTTCTGTGGATGAGATTCTGCAAGTGTTGTATCTGAAGATTTTGATGGAGTCTTTTGTATAATGAACAGAGGTTCAATAGCATCGATAGTAGATGTATCTTTTCAAGAGTTTTCTCAATTTCTTTCTCGGCATGGTGGCCAGATTTAATCTGGCAGTTGTGCTCTTCTGGTAAGCTATCCGATAATATATAAAATTCTACCCTTATTTCTGGGTCTTTTACCAGGCTATCCTTGACGTCAATAACTCAGTGCTTAATCTTTTAATCAATTAGTATACAACAACAAAATCAAAAAAGAAAGAAAATAAAATAAAGAAAATAAAAATAAAGAAAATAGAGAAAATAAGCCAAAGCAATTTGGTACATTAGTATTTCGTCAATAGCCATGATCAAGAGCTATTGTTCCAGCATGGTTAAATATCAATTACTATCAACATGAAGTGTTGATAGTGAAGAGTGGGTTGAGATATGGAATAATTATTTATTTGACGATTGGGAACTGAAATGTTGCTTAGAGTAAATCTAAACTGAGAGGTCTGTCTTTTTAGCTTCTAATCCTACTGCTATATATACATAATTGAGATTTCTCAATTCCTCAATTCTTTGCAACAGGAATCCTGAGATTCCTGAAATCCTGCAATTCCTGATGAGAGAAATCCTGGAATTCTGGAATCCTGCAATTCCTTATCAGGGAATCCTGAAATTTCTGGAATCCTGCAATTCCTCTGAAAAGAATTCTGGAATTCCACATTTACTATATCTACTTCTGATTGGCTAATATCTACTGACTAATAATACTATATTTCTTATATTCTATGAGTAACAACATGTAAATCAAAAATATAAGAAACAAAGTTAAACAAACAGTATTAGAAAAAAAAGTATTAGACTTAATTCAAAGTAAAGATTTTAATAGAACTCAATATTAAAAAGAGGAAATAATATTACTCATAAAAAAAATGTATAAAAAAAAATAATAGAAAAACAAATATATCAATAAAAAAGTAATAGTTAGCACATAAGTACATTGTTCAACAATGTAGAACAATATTAGAAATTATGGCATATTGTTCAGCAATGTAAAACAATATTAGAAAATTAGGGCACATTGCTTAGCAATGTAAGCATTGCTCAAGAAATTATAGCACATTATTTAGGAATGTGAGTGATTTTATAGAATCTAAATTTTGTATATATAGCAAGAGCATTAGAAACAAAAAAAAAGGAGAATTACCAATACCTTCTTATTATCACATCTCTATTAGAAGTATCAATATTAATAAATAATTATTTACTATCTAAATTATTTTCCTCATTATTAACACTTTATGTTGATAATATCAAATATTTGATTATGCTATAACAATAGTTCTTGATCACAGCTATTGACAAGATACTAACTTTATTATCTTGGCTTACATTTTATTTCTTTAATTTTCTTTTGTATTTTATTTCTTGTTGTTGACTAATTAATTAAGCATTAAGCACTGAGTTATTAATGTCAAGGATTGCCTGGTAAAAGACCTCTGCAAAAAAGTAGATACTTAAATTTAAGAATTACTTACCAGAAGATTACCAGCCACTATGCTGAGACAGAATTGCAATTTCAAGAGGCTACTAATAAAACAACCATTGAATCTTTGTCTATTATACAAAAAACTTCAATCCAAAACTTTTAGATCACAAAAACCTTCAGATATTACCAATACAATTGGCTATTAAGCACCAAGTTATAGATTTGTTATTTGATTTGAAACCCCAAATAATCACTTGTAACACTGTGTTAAATGTTTTAAAATCTGAGAAGTTCTCTAAAATACATAGTAGTTTGTTAAAGATTTGGTCAGATTGTATTGAAATCTATACAGATGGGTCTTTGAAGAGTGTTGGTTCTGTTAATATGGTATGTAAAACAGCTGCTTACTTTTTAGCAGCAAACATAAATATTAAAATTAAAGTAAAAGAACTTTTGTTTTCTATTTTAGCTGAGTTACAAGCTGTTATCTTGGTTCTAGAGTATGTTTTATCTTTATGTACTGTGGTTTTGTATTTTGACAGCCAATCTGCAATTAATACTTGTATGTCTAAAACTTTGTGTTTTGTGCCTAACTTTTACAATTAATGTTAAATAGAGAAATTGCATATAGTTAATCTTATTAAAGATAAAAACATTTTGGTTAAGTGAGTAAAAGTTAAAGAACATTCAGAAATTCCAGACAATGTTAAGGCTAATGTGTTGGCTGATGAAACCACTTTTTTTTCTTTTTTTTTGCCAAGTGGGATTTAGAAACAGTTTTTAGTGACTGAAAATACAGCTGTATTTGGCAATGCTTATTACTTTGTTCATAATCTATACTGGTCAATTTATCATGCTTGTTAGGAAACTGGTTCTGGTTATGACATAGTTCTAAGTGTTTTGATTAAGAAAATAAATTGGGCTGCTACAACAAAAATTTAGCATTTTGATTTGCATATGCTCTCTGGGTTTACTAATAAAATTTTGGTTAATTTGCATATTTATTTGATAAAAATAGTTATATATAATTGCCAGTAGCAGTTAGAAAGAAGTTGTATGATAAAAATTATTTTGAAGTATTGTATTTGCTGTGTAGTAAAGTAGAATTGTCTGACTATGTTTTTATTTGTACTGGTAATGTTGGTCTTTATGAAGACACTTTGGTTAAAACTGCCAAAAAATGGGTGTCATTGGCTGGTTTTTTTTGCTTATCTACTTTTGCTGTTTTGTATTTGCTGTTAACATGTTCTTTGGACATGTGTTTGTACATTATAATTTGCAAAAATTTTGTGTTGAGAAATTGGTGTACTGAAACCATTTTGGTTTTTAATGGAATAAAAACTGTTTCAATTTTTGTTAAGTTTGTTAAGTTTATGATGGAACTATATTATACTAAGATGTGACTTGTTTGGTCTAAACACAAAATATATATAGAAAAAGCTGAATTGGTTAAAAATGATGGTGTTACAGATGATTATTTGGGGTCTCAAATCAAATTACAAACTCATAACTTGGTACTTAATAGCTGTTATGATAGTAGTATCTAAAGGTTTTGGGTTATAGTTCTTTGTATAATGGACAGAAATTCAATAGTTGTTTTATCCATAGCCTCCCAGAATCGCAATTCTGTCAAATTTTTTTCTTCAGCATAGTGGTTAGTTTATTCTGGCAGTTGTGCTCTTTTAGTAAGCTATCCTTAATTTCTGAGTTTCTTACTCTTATTTTTGGGTCTTTTATCAGACTATCTTTGACATTAATAACTCAGCACTTAATCTTTAATCAATTAGTATACAACAAAAAAAATAAAATACAAAAGAAAATCAAAAAAATAAAATATGAACCAAAACAATAAAGTTAGTATTCTGTCAATAGCCATGATCAAAAGCTATTGTTCCAATGTGATTAAGTGTTGGATATTATTAACATAAAGTGTTAATAATAAAGAGTTAAGTCAAATTTTCAATTAAGTAATAGTAATATATATGAAGTGATAATAAGTATGGTTTTATTTAATCTTTGATAATCTTCACTTCAGTTAATAGTAACTAGCTTTAAAATAATAAAGGAGAGATAGGGATGAGAATTTCTATCCTGAATAGAAAATTGGTACTTTTTTTGTTTTTAACACTATTACTATATATGTATAATTTTCTTTATACAAGAAATCTTTTTTCTTTGCTAGATTTCTTACAAAATTCTTGATTTTCTGAAAAATCCTTAACTTTTCTGAAATATTTTGGATTTCCTGAATAATCTTGAATTTCCTGAAAAATTTTTTTTTTCTATTCTTAATTGACTAATGTGTTTTTTTTTTCTCTTTTCAATTATGTATTATTTTTCTCTTTTTTAAGTTTAATAATGGTTTGGTTTCAAACTTGTCTTATTGTTTGGTGTCTAAGTTATCAGACAAAGTGGTTTATATGCTTAGTATTGTAGAATTCTTTGCTGTTAGCTTTAGTAAAAAGAAAATTTGTTATTTCTTTTTTGGTTTGGATAGTAATATATTTGTTAATATAGATGTGTAGTGTTGTCTTGTCTAGTTCAAGTGGTTGACCACATATAGTAAAAGCATGAACTGTATTTAGTTTGAACCACTTAGTTTGGATCTATGTATTAAATAGCAATTGGGCTTCACTTATAAAACCTTATAATAATAAATAAATAAAAATTCCAATTAAAATTCATAATTTTGTTTAAAAACATTTTTTATAAATAAACTCATAAAAAAAACTGGTAAAAAAATAAATATGTTTTTTAGTATTAAAAAATTATTACTTTAAAAAACATTAAACTTATTACAAACCATAAAAATATAATTTGATAAAATTTTAGACAGAATTTTTTTGACTGTTTTAATTAAACTATTGGCTAAGTATTAATAAAAACACTTTTTTAATTATATAGTTTTAAAATTATTGAAACTTAAATACTTTTCTAAAAAACAGAAACAAACTTTATTATTAAACAAAAATTAAACAGATTTAATAACAAATTAATAATATAATTATTATAATACGTTCATAATTTATTTAAGATATTTAATAATTTAGCAGTTTTGTTATTAAAAAATACTTAATAATTATCAGTTTATTTAATTTAATTTTATATATAACTTTTATAAAAATAGTATTATCTATATAATTTAACAAAAAATATTAATGTTATTAATATTTAAATATTGTATTAAATTTAACATATTTTTTGGTCTAATTCTTTATAATTGAGTTAACTAATAATTTAATATCATTAAAATTCAAACTTGGTTTATTGTTTATAATTAAATAATCCAAAATATTTTTGCAAAAAGACTATTTTAAAATATTACAAATTATCTAATTCTTATTAATAGCAAAATTTTTTATGTATTTAATTATAGTTTTATTAATTCTAATTGATTTTAATTTATAAAATTTACTATATTTTAATCTAAAATATCTTTTTTAGTTTTAAATTAAAACTATTTTATATTAAAGTTTAGATTACAAATATTTTTAAAATATTTAAAACTAATTATTTGTATATTAATTACTTAAATTTACTACTTAAATAAACATTAAAAAACATAATAATTTTCAAAATCAACAGTTTTAATCCAAAAAATTAAAATAAAAATTTTTTTTATAACTAAAATATTATTAAATCATAAATAAAAAAATATTTAATTAGAAAAAACACAAAATATTTTTGAATAAATCTTATATAATGTTTAAATTACTTATTAACTTTAAATTTTCAAATATATTTGAAACTTTTAATGTTTAAAATAAAAAAATATCTTTAAACTAAATCTATTTAAAATTATTAATATTTTTAATATTAATTTTCTATTAATTTTTATTTGTTTGTTTACAAAAAAATACATATTTAAAAATTTACTAAAATTAACAAAAACTATCACAGTTTTATAATCAGTTAAAAAAACTTTTATATATTAAAAAAAAATACCAAAATAAAATCAATCATTTTTTTAACATTATAAAAGTTTAAGTTAAAAATTTAGTAAAAAACTATTTAAAAAAAAATAATCATACTTAAATTTAGATATTTCTTAAAACTTATATTGTATTTTAATCTATTTTTATTAAATTATTATTTAATATAATAAATATATTCTCATTAATAGCTTTGGCAATAATTAAATTAATAATATCTAATTTAATTAATAATTTAAATTTTATAAAACACAAATATAATTAAATTATGTAATACTTTGAATTATATAACATTTAAAATTTATTAAAAAATATAAAATTTAATAAAATATTTAATAGTTTACTAAAATAACTTGTAGTTCAATAAAATATATCTTTAATTTACCAAAAAATTTAAAAAAAAAGTGTTAAATTATAAAATAATATTATAATAAGTTGTATAAAAGAAAAGTTTCTTTTTTTTTAAAAATATATCTTAATTAAAAATTATTTTTTTGAGAAACAATTTAGTTAAAAAAACCAGTACAAATTAATCTAAATAAAATTCATTTTAAAAACTCAAATTTTTAATTATTATTGCTTTAAAATTACTTATTTAAACCTAATATTTTAAATTAATTAACTATTAATTTCAATAATTGTTAATATTTTCAAATTTGAATTAAAAATAATTTTATTATACTTTTATTTTTAAGTTTATTTTTTTTATTTTATTTTATTAAATAGCTTATAATCAAAATTTTTTGTAAAAAAATTGATTTTTACAACAAAATAACTACATATTACTAAAAAGTTTACAAATAAAAAATTTTTGTAAAAAAGTTGACTTTTATTACAAAATAACTATATAAAGTAATTGATATAAAATTGGCTATTTTAATAAAACACATAATTTAAAGTATAAAAAATACTTTAAAAAATAAATTAGTTTATTAGAGATTTAACAGCTTTTATTAACATAAAATTAATAACAAATAGTATTAACAATAACAAAAAAAAAGACAAATAATCTCTAATAATATTTAATGTTTTTTTAAAAACAACATAACAACAATTAAATTAAAATAATAATTATATCTAAAATAATAACTCTAAAATATTCTTAGTTAATTTATACTTAATACAAACAAAAATTTGAAATCTAAGACAAAATTATTATTGTTAAGAAAATATTTTTCTAATATATTAAAAATTAAGTTAATAATAATTTTTTTTTGATATGCTTTTAATAAATAAAGCTTAATTGCTATCTAATACACAAAACCAAACAAAGTGGCCTACATACTTTTTACATGTGACTAGCCACTCAGGCCAGACAAGGCAACACTACACACCTAAAACAACACAAGGATCACAATCTAAACCAGTGAAAAAAAAACAAGACCATTGATGGCCAAAACTAACAGCAAAAGACTCGATAACACCAAGCATTCTAACTACATTCTCTGATAATAAAAATCTGATACAATGTGACAAATCTGAAACCAAACCATCATTACCAACCAAATTCGCTCTCTCCATATCTGCTCTATGTTTACATCTTACCAGCCAAATTTTAGAGTAATACAGTTTAGTCAACCACCTAACAAATCCAATAATTATACAAAAAGCCTTCTTCTTCTTATCAAAAACATTGACAGCTTCTATGCACCAATCTTAAAACACAAACCCTTTACACAACACAGAATACAAGTCCACATTTGAAGAGCACTGACCAAGAGTCTGCAAAACAACAGAAAAAAACAGGCCATTAACACCCAACAAAGAAGTCCAAAATGCAACAGCTTTAGCCAAAACCTCTTTCCAAATTCCAGCATCCAATGCACAAGTAAAAACATGATCAGGTAGTTCCATCTCACCATACAATAAACACAACACACCAGGATATCTCTTATTATATAACCTCTTCCTAACTACAACAGACAGCTGTTGGTGTACCATTTTTATCAGATATGTACACAAACTGGAAAATTTCTGACTAGTAAAGCTGGCAAGCATATAGGAGTCAAGATGCTACATCTTAGCCATAGCACTCCAGTCCACACACCTCATCAGGTCACTCAGAATAATGTTCTGGCCAGAATCAGCCTTCCAATGAGCATGACAAATAGACTAAAACACATCTCTAACAAAATAATGGGCATTGTCAGATACAGCTGTGACTTCAGCCACCAGAAAACATTTATGCACCCTTATAGACAAAGACAACTTAGAACATGTAGTATGACCAGCAGCAGCATTAGCTTCCACATTATCCACAACTTCAGAATGGCTCTTGATCTTTACCCACCTTATACTAAGATCTTTATTTCTAATCAAATTAAAAATGTGACATCTCTTTATCCAGTACAGAACACAAAAATCCAGCACAGCTAAAAACATTTTAGACACATACGCATCAATGGCAGCCTAGCTGTCAAGATACAATACCACTACATAAGAGAATGAAATGCACTCCAATGCCAGAGCAACTGCCTACAACTCAGATAAAGTAGAAGACAACAGACTTTAAATCTTAATACCAACACTCAGATTCACAGAAAAAAAATATGCAGCCATGTCACCAGCAACATCAGTAGTCCCAGCATCTCTCAATAAACCATCTGTGTAGATGTTAAACAAACCAGATCATATCTCATGTAAACCACTCCAAACATTAAAGAACTCCACAGAATTCAAAACATTCAGCTCAGAAAGAAAACTACCTTTAGCAGAAACAACCAATGAAGAGTCCACATCCAGCAAAAACTTCAAAACAGTTACAAACCAGAAAAGAACAGAGCCTCTAGGATTCAACCTCTTTCAATAACAAAAGATTTTCCAATCCATCACGTGATCTTTTTTATCAACCAGTCTATCATTAAAAGTAACACTAAAGTGTTTTAACAAATGAACTGAGCTAAAGTAAAGAACATTTTCCAACACAAATAATATAGAAAACATACTAGGACTATGAAAGGCACTTGGCAGATTATTAGCTAAAAATAGCTTATTATCCAAGAAAATCTTAATCACACCAGCCAGAAAATTGTTTATAGGACTAACATGTAACTTAACAGGAAACTGCAAGGAGTTCAATAGAGCCCAGCCCAAAATCTGCAAATCCAAAAATCTATGATTAAATAAATGTCTAAAAATGCCAAAAACATTGAAAAATAAAACCACAGCAGCTAATTTACACTCTAACTACACTTGCTCAAAAGACTTTAAGCCATATAACAAGAGGTAATGTAATGCATCAACTGGAAAATCACACAGCAAATGTGTTTTAGACCTAAGGCCTTTCCGAATCATAGTGTCTTACTTGTGGCAAACCTTCAATAAAACAAAACTAAACTGGATTCTATAACTAACAATTGGCTACAGAACAGCCAAAACCAAATAAGAGAACTGCTTGTTAGTAATAATCTTCTTGAGCACCATATTGACAAAAAAGCATACATCTGAATGAGCTTTGGCCACACTCAGCTTAGACAACTCTTTAGTAGACAAAAAAATACCCAAGTATTTATGAGTTTCACCCTTTCTAGCTATTGAAATTGGCTAACCACTTATGTTCAAAGAAGCCACCTTAACACCCTGATTAATAAAAATAGCCACAGTTTTCTTATTGTTGATAGAAATTTCATTGATTGCAAAAAACTCACTAGCAATATTCAGAGCATATTGCATCAACACTTGACAATCACCAACTCAAATTGTATTATTCACAAATACACCTACAGCAAAAAAAAAGGATAATCCGCTATTAGTCTCAATTTTACTAGTTTTTGCTACAAACTTAATGTCAATTCAATAACCACACAAATGCTCATGCCTTTTAACTTTGCATAAAAGGTGATTGTAAAAAATTCTTTAGAAAAGAGATAAAAAAATTTCACTCTAATTCAAGCCATCACACACTTTGTATTTACCAATAAAACTGAAATTGATCATAATTTTATTAACCCTATTATTATGTATGCTACCAAAAAATCTGATGAATCTATTACACATTTTGATTTAACATAGACTAGTCTCCAAGTAATGCTAACTCACAGAATCATAAGCCTTGCACATGTCCTGAAGAACCAACCAAAGTTCACAATCTTTTTTCAGAGCATTTTTGACAACCAAACCAACCACAAACATAGGAGATTGGGTAGATATACTCTTCAAAACAGAAAAGTTATCACCACAAAGAACACCAAACTTGCTGTATGCTGAAGAGATTCTATTAGAAAAAATCTTAGAAAGAATCTTTCTGGTAGTCTTAATCAAAGCTATAGACCATATATTTGTAAGAACCCCATTCCATTCATAAGGTTTAGGAATCATTAAAACCCAAGCTCTCCTTTACAAAACAAGAACACTACTGACTAACAAACACACATTCAACAACCTCAAAAGATATCCCAACACTTTATTATTACTATGCTTCCATAGTTTATTAGGGATGTTAGACAAGCCAGCAGTTTTACCATCAGGCAGACTATTAACAACCAAAAGCAACTTATTCAAACTGACAGCACCTATTACACCAGAAAAAGCACAATCATGCATGTAATTCAACAGAGCATACTGATGAGCCCAAAGATCAGACACCTTTAAAGGCACCACCCGTTTCTTAGTCTAACTTTTCATAATTCTATTAACATTGAGCTTTACTTCCTTAAACTCTAAAATTAATTCATCATCTACTACTAAGTAATCCAGAACTACTTTGCAAAAAGGCCAATCTAAAACACTCCTGATCATGCTATCTTTGTTAGAACAGAAATTTTTCATGCACTTCAAAACAGCCAGTCTAATAAAAGTTTTCTCAGCCAATCTTGACTCGTACATCTTAGATCTTTTGTATTCTTTATGAACCAATGATAAATGTCCAAGAACCATCTCAGACTTTTCACCCAAGCCAACCAAGTCAGTGAAAGCACAAGCCTTGATACTATCCAAAGTTGACCATGTTTTTATAAGACAATTGACTTCAGGCAGATCACCTGAACCAAACTTCTTAACAATTGTGACAACCAACAATTCCAAACCAAAGAACTTAGAAGAATGTCTATTTCTAGAACAATGAAACTCACTAAACCAATGTCTCAAAAATATTATGTCAGCTGATTCTACCACCATCTTCTCCAAAATTGCTCACATAGCATTTATATTACCATAAGTTTCAGCACCAAAAAATCTCTCAGTGACCACCAGAAGCTTGGTAAAAAGACAATCACTAAATTTAGTCTACTTGGGATCATTAACATCTTTAATTTTGAATTTTCAATAATTTTTATTAATCTGTTTATGTAAGCTATTCAACCTAACATCTAAGAGTCTACCCAAGCCAATCGAAACCAAAACAGCATTATGATTAGTGTTGAAAAAACCAGACACAGAGCAGACCTAATGATCAGTAACAGCAGAAGAAAAATTTCCACTGACAAAAATAAAATCAATTGTCTTCTCAACTCCCTGTGAATTGCTTCATGTGAAAGTCTTTGCCATATGATAATTGGCAAACAAATTAACCAAACCCAAATCCAAACAAAACCTGAAAGTTGTATTCCTTCCAGACCCATTTTCATTAAAATTCCCACCCAAAACCACAAAAGTGTTAGAGTTAATGGCTTCTACAATTACAGAGTTTACTTTTAAAGCCTGACCAAATCTCGTCTTAAAAAAGGCACCAACATACAAACCCAGAATCATGACTGAAAGCTTGCCTTTAAACAAAAGCCAAATTGAAATAATTAGGCCAGAAATTTCTTTAATCTTAGACACATGGCAAGTCAAAGAATTGTTCATAATTACAGCAACTTCAATGCCAAAAAAATATTTATCTGAGCCAGATGTAAAGACACACACACTCTCAAACTTATTAGCAATCCAAGAGTTAATACTGGACCTCAATTTAGTTTCTGTAACAAAAAACACCATATTACCAGAATTTACATGCCATTATACAACATCCACTTGCTTTGTAGGAACATTGATACTGTGAACATTGCACATAGCAAACTTCTACATCAAACCACTTATTAGAATAAAGAAGGCAGTGGAGAACCCAAGCCAGAGCACAAATAATCCAATCTAGCCAAAACTGATCCAATTGAAGTCTCTAAAGATGTTAACTTAGACTTCAAACCACCTACTTTGTTGGTTAGAATCTTGGAGCTATTAGAACTAAGACTAAGCACACTATTACTAACAGCAGGAAGAAGAGAGACAGAAGACACCAACACACTATCCAAGACCATATCTGAACCCACACCCATAGCTAAAGATGCAAATACAACAAAAAGGGAAGCTAAAGTGAAAGATGCCAATAGCACCAAATTGACAAAACTCAATTTTCTCAAAATACTGGAGACTTGGTCAGCCAAAAGCCCCAAAAAACGTTTCAAAGATGCCAAATAATCATTTAAATCAGAGACAACAAAAGAATTGGAAGTTAATGGAATAGAATTTGCATCTGGACTAGACTTAGCACCAGAAGCAACCAAAAAAACCACACTAGAAAGGGAGCTGCCAGCAATTTAGGCCCAAGTTTTTCTACCAAACAAGACCGAATGGACAATAAGAGCCTGCTTTTTTTTATAAATGCCTGCCAAACAAACCCAATCCCAATCAGTCACCAACTATTTAATACAAACTTCAGAATTTCCACCCATTGAACACACATCAAAGATATAACCAAATTGTTTATACTTGACACAATGAGCCAAAAAAAGACCAGCCCAGTGCAAATTTACACCTTTAAAGACTGAAACAGAATCAAAAGCAGCCAATCTGGATGTCTTATTTTCAAAACAAACCACTGCACATCTGTTACAAACATATGAACTTAGATTGTGACCAAAAAAACAAGTCTTTCCACCATATAATTCCAACAAATCTGACAAATCATGAGCAGTGATACCAATAGAAAAAGTGTAAAACAAAGCCTAATGCTGGTCTTTTAATACTCATAATACTTTATCATTCACAGCCAAAGCCACATGCACCAAATTTTTTCCCATGAAAACAGATCATTTAGATGCAACCAAACTGGCAACATCTGCTGACTTAAACTTTATCAAGGTTTTTTGCCAAAGCCCAATCAATTGCAACTTAACAGAAACCACCTTACCAAACTTGGAAAAAACTAATTTTACTGCCGATTTGAAAAGATCAACAGAAATTTCTTTGACAATTACCTCCTGATTCATGCATTTCTTTATCTGTCTAATATTATCATTTACTACAATTTTCTCACAGATTGCCAATTCCCTAGCCTTTTTTAGATTCAATTCAGATGTAAAGGAGGATCTAATGATCCCAAGAAATTTTGAGGAAGTGGAGGTCTCCCTAAAACCATCAATTTGATAAAAAATTTTTTTGATTGCAATTAACTTATTACTATTTGTTTTTTCAAACACAGCAGACAACTTAACATCCAAAGCGAATGATTTAACTGATTCAAAGCTACATTTCTTTAGGACATGTAACTTGGCAGATGAAAGCTAATTGGATCCAACAAATTTAGGCACCAAGAACACCAACTCAATATTGTTATTACTCATATGGTCAAATAAAGACTGCTTTGGCAGGTTGCCCAGTACATATGTCTGTGTGCAAGTCTTTTTTGGTGTTGTTTTATCCATATTATTGTCCTTACCAAATTCAGCATAGCTGGTTTCTTTAGTGACTGTGTTCTCCATATTTTTAACATCCAAAAGACCACTCACACTACTAGAAACACTGCCAACTTTGCTTTTCCAGGGCACCACAGGCTTAACACTGGCATTACCAATATCTATCAAGCTCAGAAAGCCAGCAGACAAATCAACCACATCACTGGCCACAGACATCTTCAGCTTTTTAAACAATAGACCACAAAAGTACACACTATTCACATGAGCTTTTTTTTGTCACTAGACTAGATTTTTACTCCAGCCAAACCAGCACCAAAACTACCAGCAAAAGCATCTATCAGATCTATAGCAACAAAAGAAAGAAAGTTAGAAGAAATAATTAGAAAAAAAACAAGAAAAAGGAAAAAAAAGACTAATTAAAACTTTGATAAAATTTTGTTTTTGTCATGGTCAGAGAATTGACAAGAGAAAAAAAAAATTTTTTGTTTTTAAAATTATTAAAGTATTTTTTATTTTTTTAAAAACTTAATCTACTATTTAAATATAGAATTAAAAGCTATTAATATAAATATTTACACTACTTATTTTTAAAACCTTGACTAAAATATTATTAAATTTTATAAAACAAAATATTTTGTTAATTTGTAATTTGTTTTTAAATTAAAATCTAACCAAAAATTAGTAATAAAGTAAAAAAAAACATTAAATTAATTTAAACAATTTTTAATATACTTAAAACAACAGCCAAATATTTGTAAATATTAAAACAGAAAATTAGTATTAAATTACTACTTTCAATCACATTTTTTTTAGTTTTGTTTACATAAACACAATATTCAACTCATTATTCAACTATTTTTCAAAATTAAAAGACTTTAATTTACCAAAAAACCCAATACAACAACTAAATTTAATTTATACAAGTATTAATTTTCTTAATTATTTAGTAAAAAACCAAAATAAATAATTAAAAATTTTAACCAATAAAAAAACTATTTCTAAATTAATTGAAAAAAGTAAAAAAATTACAAACAATAAAAAAATGAAAAAATAGTTATTATTTATATTGCAAAAATTTTAAAATTTTCAAAAAAAGTAGTTTTTAAAAATAACTTAACAAAATTACAAAAACAAAAAATACAAACAAATAAAATATAATAAGAATACTAAAAAAAAATTTTATTTTTTATAAAAAACTATAAGTAAATAATTTAAAAACTTAGTAATACTTTTTAAAAACTAAAACACATTCAAAGTTGTCTTTTTTAAACAATAATATTTTAATTATTCTTTTAAAATATTAAACAAAAACCAATAAAATCTGTTATAAATTATTTTAAATAATTCAATAAACTTTTTTGAAGAATGAAATAATTAGAAACCAATAATTATTACTTTAATGTTTAAATTTTGGATTAATTTACTGCTAAATTAAAAGACAAATTAATTAAAAAAGTTTGATCATACACTTTAAAAAACTTAGTCATTACTATTTTATATATTAAAAATTACAAAATAGTTATAAAAAAAACAAATTAAACTAAATTTATTAGCTTTGTTATTAAAAAAACAAGTTTAACAATATAAAAAAAAATTGATCAATTAATTAAAAAGTAAAAAATTATTTTACTAACTAAAGTATTAATTATTACAATTATAAAATTTAAACAACTTATTTTTATTAATTAATAATTAATTTTAAAACTTAAATTATTATTATTGTAAAATTCTAGGATATTAAAAATATAATTACAAAAAAATACAAAAATTAATAAAAATAAAATAATTAATATTATTTTTTTTAATAATAGTAATTATATTATTTATTATTATTATTATCTATTTATTATTATTATTATCTATTTATTATTTTTTAAAATCTTAACTTAGTTATTATTAGAATATTTTATTATTAATTATTTTTAATTTAAAACTATTAATTATTAGCAAAAAAATTGTTTTTAATTTAATAATAATAAAATTAATCTTAATAATTAATTGGTTTTTTATAATAATAAATAACAATTATTCAAATATTTTTATACTTAATTCAATTATTTTACAATATTTAAAGACCAGAATTTTTACCAAACTATATTTTTAAAAAGTAAAGCTACAGTATATTAACAAAAATTTTTTTATACTATAATTTTATTAATAAAAATAGCCAAAAATGTTAATTTATCAAACATATTTTTATTTAAATTTAAAGCCAATAAATTACTATTTTTATTTAACAATATATTTGTTTTAAAACAAAAAGTAATTACAATATATATACTAAAATTAAAGTTAAAAAAAATTAATTTGCTTAATTTTAAACAATAAATTTACTAAAAATATTATTATTATTATTTAATTATTAATATAAAAACTACAAGAAATATGGTCTGATCAACTTAAATAGTAATTATTATAATTAATAGTATAAAAAAATTAATAATTTTCTTTTTATAATTAATAAAATTACTATTTTAGTTAAAATTTTTATTATGAATATACTTTAATATTAAGTTCTTATTAAAAATAATTAACTTCTCAAAATTAATACAAATCTAAATTAAAAAATCCAAAAAATTAAAAATTTTCTATTAAAAACAATATATTAAAGTATCTGTTATTTGTAATACTTTAATAAACACTTTAAAAAAACTGATTATTAAAACTTATAAAGCATTTAACTTTTAGTTTAATTAGATTAAAAAAACTAAACATTAATTATTCAAAATACCAAATAATAATTAACACTTTTATAGTTTGAAAATTTAAATTAATAATTTATATTAACAAACAAATAAACTAGTAATTAGTATATTTTATACTTAAAACCAATATTATAAAAACAACTAGTATATATTTGATTTAAATATAAAAATTGCAACAAAAAGCTTTTATTTATAAAAGTTTATATATTATTTGACAAAAATTATATTACTATTATAAAGTTTGTTATTAAAAATAATTTAAGTTATATTTTTAATACTCTTTGTCTCCTTAATTTTATGACCATGATCAGAGCAAAGAGTAAAAAAGCTGTACCTGATATCTGTTCTAAGATATCTAATAAAATTTTAACCAGAGAAGCTCTCTCTGTTGTAAAAGCAACTAGGCAGAACGTTTTAGAAGTCTTCCCTTTACCCAGTAATTGTAATAAGCTGTGGCCACTAAAGCAATTTCCTTATCTTTGACTGGTTTCTCACCAATCAAAGTTTTCTCAAAGAAACACACTTGAGTTAGTCCCACTGTTGCCTCTACTCCAACTAAAAGCCCAAAAGTTTTTAATAATAGACCAGTAAATAAGCTGATTTTTCCCTTTATAGATTCAACTTTTGGTGTTGCTAGCACCACCTCTTCAAAAAAAATGGTCAAAAAGACCAAAAGTTCAGAAAAATGGGGGCAGTTGCTTGCTTCTGCTATTATTACATTGAATCTCTTTGTGGTTCTCAATGAGATCTTAGATAAGATCTTTATAACATCATTTGACATGTCCTTCAAGATGGACCAAGATCAACCACTGGCTATATTGCCAAATGTAGTGTCTTCTGGCAGATCATCACTGGTTTTAGAAACAAAACAATCTCCTTCTGTTGGGTTATCTGTTCTTAAAAACTGGGCTGATCAAATAGAAACCAAATCATCTTCTCCTCTAGTTTCTGGTGCTACTTTTGGTGATGCTTGGGAACTATTACTAGTCATCAAAGGTTTGCTGGGTGGGTGGTCTCCACTCTGGTGTCTGGTGCTATTTTCAAGATTAAATTGGCTCATGTTAAGACTGTTTTTCAGTCTGTACATGGTTTTTTGGATGCTAAATCTGTTTCAAAAGACAATGTGAAGCTTTTTTGTGTGGAGTTTGCTTCCCAAAACTCTTTAGATACTGCATTTTTAGTTGAGCTTACAAGCTCTGTTCATCTTGCCACTCTTAAAATTGCCAAGTCTTTGGTGGTTTCTGAGTCTGGATCTCCTTCTGCTGCTGTTGCACTGTGTGATATGCCTTTGGGTGTATCTGCTACTGACATTAAGGCAGCTCTTAATGTTTTTGGTATAATTACTTGTGTTGTGCTGAAATCTGCTGGCATTTGACAATATGTGGCAGTTTATTTTGAGAAATTGGACTTTGTCATATCTGCTTTGAATCACTGGTCAGTATTAGTGGGCAAGAATAGTATTAGAATCCTTCCTTTGGTGAATCAAAATAAGACTATTTTGTCTCATGATAGGTTTAAGGCCAAGTTGGTCAACTTTCCTTTTGGCTGTACTGTCTTTGAAATTAGTAATATGATTTCTCAGATTGGTGGCCTGACTTGTTTCATTCCTTGATCTCCTAATTTTGGTTGTTATCTCCACTTTATTCTAGTTACATTTGGCTCCCAAGCTGATTTGAATCTTGCTGTTGCCAAAACTGGTATGCTTAGAAAGTGCCATGTCTGGTGGAAGACTCCTAATTGTCAGTGTTGTTTTCGGTGTTAAGAAATAGGTCACTTGGCTGTAGATTGTAAAGTTGCTCTGTCTCCCTTTTTTAAGGCTTTTAAGATGTTTAAACCACATTTTGTTGGTTTTCTGTCTTATACTAAGACATCTGCTCCCCCTGTTATATCTGAATTTTTTTCTTTGGTGGCTTCCGCCCCTCTTGTGGCTGTTGTTGATCCTGCTGTTAGGTCCAGATTGGACTCTTTGGAAAAGCAAATTTCGAATTTGGCTGCTTTGGTAAAGTCTATTGTTGAGCCTGTTGGCTCTTTGGTTGTCTTGGTATCTCATCTCTTTGATAATAATGCTGTTAAGACTGTTCAGATTGAGAAAAATCTCCTTTTTATAAAATATGCTTCTAACAATTTTGCCAATCTTTTGGTTGGTGTGTCTAAGGACATTGCTTGTCTTAGATCTGAAGTTGACTTTGGTGGCATGGATTATAATAATATACAGGCCACCAAATCTTCTTTACTAAGTGAAAATACTGTTAAGCATATTGTTGCTTTGTGGTAGATGTCAGGTCCTGAGGTTAGGAGTAGTGTTGAATTTACTAGATTGTTTCTTAGTGAGTTTATTTTTGATTCTAGGAATCTGAATGTTGTTATTGAAAAAATTCATGGGTTAGAATTATTTTCACCTCCTATTGTTTTAGCATAGTGTGTTCTTGACTGGTCCGAATGGCTGGTCACATATAGAAAATGCATGATTAGCACCTAATTTAGATTGATTCTTTGATGTATTGTTTTAGGTAGCTTTTGGGCTTCACTCATTAAACTATAATAAAAAAAATAAAATAATTTAATCACTTTAAAAAATAAAAAATAAGATAATAAACTTGTAAACAATTATTTTTTTTTTTTTATTTTATTAATGAGTGCAGCCCAACCAAAGTCTAGAATAAGTTACAAAGAAAAGTAGCCAACTAAACATGGTTTACATATTTGCTACATGTGACTGACCACTTGAGCCAATCAAGACAACACTACACACTTATAGAAACATTAACCCTATGAACAGCACCAGACAAAAACAGGAACCTATCCCTAAAACTGAAACCAACATCAAGAGAATCCAACACACCAGTAAGACAAACCGTGCTAGCTGAGAGAAGCAGAACACCCACACCAAAAGCACTGGTCACAACAACATCATCACCAATCAAACCACTTCTCTCCATGTCAGATCTGAACTTAGTTCTAAAAAGCCAGAGGTTTGTTCTATGACTCTCAGCTAAATGATGGATGAAATCCATTACCACAAAGGCCACTTTCTTTTTGTCACTGAGAGAAGCAATGGCCTCATCCATCCAACTTTTGAAAACAAATCCCTTGCAAAAAACCGAATACAAATCAACATTAGACACCCTCAAAGAGAGATCTCACAACACAAAAGATGGCAATAGTAAATCAGAACCCATCAGAGTTTTCCACAAACCACCAAAGTCACCCAAAATATCCAACCACACAGAAGCATCCTTAACACAAGTAAAGCCATGATCGGAGAGTTCCATATCACCACAAAATAGACATGCCACACCAGGGTAATCCTTATTATACAGCCTTTTTTGAACAGCAACAGGCAACTTGAAATGAACAGCTTTCATGAAGTACATACGAAGAACAGCAGTGGCTCAACACGTACTCCCAGAGAGCATATGAGAGTCAGGGTGCCAAACTAGAATGGTACTATTCCAATCAACAACCAGACCAAACAAACAAGACAAAACCTCTTTGCCAGGACCCATTTCTCATTGAAACTTGCAAATAGAATGAAAAATGTCACATACAAAATGGCGGGCATTACCAGAAACTGGCCTGTCATCAGCAACCACATATCTACAATTAACCCTGACAGGGAGAAAGATCCTAGAGTGTACAGCTTGTTCAGCAAAAACATCAGCCATAACATTACTAGCAATGCCAGCATGATCTTTGACTTTAATCCAGTGGACAGTCAGATCTTTGGATTCAATCAAATCAACCACATAGCACCTTTCTATCCAGCAACTATTGTGACAATCCGGCTGCAAGAGACCCAATTCGGCCACACATGCATCAATAGCCGCTTGACTATCTGTGTGCAAAGCCACTGAAACAGAGGCAGGAACGCACTCCAGAGCCAAGGCAACAGTCTGTAATTCAGCCAGGGTCGAAGACAGCACACCATGTATCTTCACCCTTAAACCTTTGTTCAAGCTAAAAAAATAAGCAGCAGTCCCATATGCCACCTGAAATGTACCCAAGTCTCTAAAAGAACCATCAGTATAAACATTAATCTTATCAGCCCACAATCCATGAATCTCCTCAAGAATATCAGTAAAAGACATTGAATCCAAAACACTAGCACAAACAGAAGCTAAACTCACAGGAAGGGGAGCATGCAAACAACTATTCAAATAAGTAGAGGCTTTCAAAAACCATAAAGACACAGGGCCTTTAGAACCAAGTCTTTTCCATCAGTAAAATGTATGCCAACTAACAACAGAACCTTTTTTGTCCAGAAGTTGGTCACCATATGCCACACCAGCAATTTTCAAAAAGCGAACCACATTGAAATACAAAAGATCACCCAATACCAATGACATTGAGAAATGGCCAGGAGAGTGAAAGACACAGAGAAGCCTGTTATCCAAAGACAGTTTGTTGTTAAGAAATATATGAACCACACTTGCTAGAAAATTGTTTGAAGTGTTCACTCTCAGCTTAACAGAATATTGAAGAGAATTCAGTGGAGTCCAGCACAAAACCTGTAAATCCAAAAATTGATGTTTGAACAGACAGCCAAAAATTCCAGAAAAATTTGCAAATTGCACAATAGAAGCTATCTTGCATTCAGCCTGCAACTGTTCAAAAGATTTCAGTCTATAAAGAGAGGGGTGGTGCAATGCCTCATTGGGAAAATCTCTCAGCAAATTGGCTTTTAACCTAAGACCTTTTCTAATCAGAACGTCCCATTTTAAACAAACAGCTTTGGAAACAAAACTAAATTGTGTTTGATAATTGACTATGGGCTGCAAAACAGCTGAAACCAGATAAGAGAATTGTTTATCAGAGACAGTCTTCCAGAGAATCATATTTGAGAAGAACCTAATATCTGAATTGGTTTTGGCAAGACTCAGCTTAGACAAACTATCGGTGGACAAGAAAATACCCAAATATCGATGACTCACACCAGGACTGGCAACAGCAATAGCCTGGCCATTGATAAATTAAACAGGAACCCCCACTTTTTTGTTGATAGGAATGGCAACTGTCTTTTCATTGTTTATGTTAATGTCATTAATGAAGAAAAACTCATTGGCTATATTAAGAATGTGCTGTGTAAAGGCCTGCCCATTTTCCACCCAAATAGTGTCATCAACAAAGGCGCCAGCTGCAAAAAAGAAGTTATACCCCCACTAGTCTCAATCCTTCCAGTCTTTGCCACAAAGTTTGAATTGATCCGATAACTACACAAATAATCTTGTCTCACAATTTCACATAACAAGGGGTCATAAAAAATTCTCCAAAGAAGAGGTGAGAAAACTTTACCCTAATCCAAACCATTAAGAACTTTGTATCCATCAGATAAACCAAAATCTGTCATGACTCTGTTGAAGCGATTGTTGTGAATGTTGCCAAAAAACTTGATGAACTTGCCACATATTTTGATACGGCGTAAACTAGCTTCCAAATGAGGCCAACCAACAGAGTCATATGCTTTGCACATGTCTTGAAGAACCAGCCAAAGTTCATGGCCTTTTTCCAAAGCATCCTCCACAATTGAACCCACAGCTGAAATTGGTAACTAAGTGGAAGTGTCTTTGAGGACAAAAAAGTTGTTACCACAGAGAACATCAAATTTACTACAAGCAAGAGAGATCTTGTCTGAAAGAACTTTTGACAAAATTTTTCTGGCTGTTTCAATCAATACAATAGGCCATGTATTTGACAAAATGCCATCCCAATCATAAGGCTTAGGAATCATGGACACCCAGGCCTCTTTCCAATGGACCGAAACATCACCAAACCACAAACAAGAGTTTAGCAAAGACAATAAACACTCCAAAACCAAACAGCCAGCATGTTTCCAAAGTTCATTGGTGATGCCTGACAAACCAGCAGCTTTGCCATCAGGAAGATTGCTTATAATTGAAGACATCTCACACATGGTAATATCACACATGACCAGATTAAAGACACCATTATTAACATAGACCAAAGGGGCATATTGTTGTGCCCAGGGACCAGACAGAACAGGAAAAGCATTCTGCTTTCTGGTCCAATTAACCATAATGTTATCCATTTTGAGCTTCACTTCATTAGGTTCCAAAATAAGAGAATCACCAACAACCAAATAGTCTAGAACAACTTTGTGAAAGGGCCACTTCAAAATGCTCCGAATCATCCTACCTTTGTTCATATCAAACTTTTTCATACACTTATCAATTGTGTCTCTGATAGCAGATCTTTTGGCCACCTCAAATTCATAATATTTGGACTTTCTATATTGCTTTCTAACCTTTGAAAGATGACTTATTAAGCCAGCAGAACTCACACCATCCCCAATTATACCATGAACTTTGGAAGCTTCGGAAGAGTCAGCTTTAAACCAAGTGTCAGCCAGATGATTAAAGTCCAACATATCATCTAGTCTCAGCATCTTTAATAACTTGGCAACCAACAGCTCCAACCTGGAAAATTTAGAAGAAAGTTTATTCTTAGTACAATCAAATTCACTATACCAATGTCTTGAAAAAAAAATTTCAGCAAAAGCAGTCATGGCTTCAGCTAGTATCTCCCACATTCCATTCAAGTTGCCACCATCTTCAGCCATCTTGAATCTATTCAGAGAACCCAAAAGTGCACACTCAGAAAGTTCTTTGAAATGTGCCCACTTTTTCTCATCAACATCCTTAATCTTAAACTTTCAGCGATCCTTATTAGCATGCTTGCAGATACTGTTCAAACAAGCATCCAGAAAACCACCCAGTCCAATAGACATTGAGACAGCCAAGTGATCCATGTCCAAAAATTCTGAGACAGAACTAACATCACAATCCACAACAGCCGAAATCAAAGAGTTACTAACTAGAATATAGTCCAAAACCTTGCTAATGCCTCTTAAATTGCTTTAAGTAGGAATCCTAGCTAGAGAATGGCCACCAAAAACATTAACCAGACCCAAACCTAAACATTTTCTAAGACTTGCCCCCTTGACTGAATTGTTTTCATTAAAGTCTCCACCCAAAACAACAAAAGAACTTTTGTTGACAGTATCAGCAATGAATAAATTAATAACAGAAGTCTGAGCAAAATGGTCACCACCAGATGCACAGGCATAAAGCCCAATGACAGACACAGAAAGCTTGTTCTTAAACAAAAAACAAATTGAAAGAACTCTGCTCTTCACTTCCTCAACTTTGGAAACATGACGAGCCAGAGAATTGTTCACAAAAATGGCTACACTAGCCCCACAAAACCCAACATCCAGACCAGACATAAAAACCCAAACACCTTCAAATTTTTTCATGATCCATGGTTGTGAACTAGAACACAACTTGGTTCCTGTAACAATCGAGATCGAACTACCAGATTCCTTATGCCAACAAAAAATGTCCTCCTGTTTTGCAGGATTGTTCATTTCCCTAACATTACACGTGGCAATTTTCCAAATAAAACTGGTTATTGTGACGAAGAGATAACCGAAGAACCTGAGTCAGCACACAATTGATCCAACTTAGCCAAAATTGAACCAACAGAGATGTCGAGGGCAACCAACTTTAATTCCAGACCACCAACTTTGGAAGTTAGGACTTTGGAACTACTCAGACCCAAGAGCAAATCAGCAACATCTGAAGAGAAAGAAGTAGGCTGAACAACAAGATTATTAACTGCCATGTCAAAATCCAAGTCGGAGTTTGCAACCACAAGAGGCACAGAGGTTGGGGACTGAGAAACAACCACAGAAGGAACCATTTGAGAGGAAGGTGCCAAGGGTGTCAAACCAATATTGTCAAGATGAGAAAAAATGTCCAAACTTGATCAGACAAAAGCTCTACAGAGCGTTCTAAAAGCACTAAGTGAGCACCCAAAGGAGAATTGACCACAGGTAGAGAGGAAGGTGCCCCACCCGAATTCAAAGCACCAGAAGGCAGGGAGCTGGAACCAGAACCAGCATGAAAACCATGAAAAACTGAAGCAACTGAGACCACTTAAACCCAAGATTTGCCACCAAAGGCAACAAAACAAGAGATTGGTACATTCTTCTTTGGCCAGCTGGAGATAAGTATCTAGGTTGGCAGACTTAATAAAAAACTTTGAAGATTTAAGGACTGATACAACCTCAGCATCAGATTCCAAAACAGAATGACCAAACTTCCCACACCGTTCACAGTGAACCAAATCCAGCCTAGCCTATTAGAGTTTCACACCACCAAAAATTGGCTCTATGTGAAAAGCCAACTCCAAAACCTCATCAGAATCAAAACAAACAACAGCACAACAGATCTTATTACCAGTCTTCAATGACCAATTTATAACACAAGTTTTTCCACCAGCCTTTTCAAGAAGATCCCCAAGATCATGAGCAGTAGTTCCCACCAGCAAAGTGAACAAAAGTGCTCTTAACTGATCTTTAGATGCCCAAGTTTTATGATTGCCCACTGCTATAGTTACACAAACCGAGTCTTTACCAATCAGGAAGGACCACCTAACAGCCAAAGACACAGTCTGTTCCAGTTCGGCAAATTCCACTACAGCCTTCTGCTATAAACCAATCAACTGAATTTTAATTGACTTAATTTTTTCAAACTCGGATACTGCAGCAATGATCATTTCTTTTGATGTATCTATAAGAATTTCCTTGATTACTATGGCCCGATCTGAGTGAATTCCTTGTCTCTTAAGATCACTGTTTACTATGATGTTATTTTCTCTGGCCAATAACACAGCCTTTTTCATGTTTTCTGACAAAGTAAATGTTGATCTGATGATCCCTTCAAATTTTGAGGGAGTAGTGGCCCCCCCAAAACCATTGATTATCAAAAATAATTTTCTAATAACCTGAGTCTTGGCCGTCATCAATTTCTCCTCCACAGCAGATAGATTGATGTCCAAAGCAAATGATTTCTTCACAGCAACTTCTACTTGAGACTTAACAATTTTGGGGTCCACTTACACTTTTTCTAAAGAAAAAGACAAACGGAAAGGAAGAGAAACTTCCTTCTCATCATCCATGTTATAATTAATAGAGCCGAGAGAGGAACTGACAGCTGCATCAGTATTGAAATGCTTCGCATTGGGTGTATTCATTTGGGAATTGGAAGTGGCTCTACCATCAGAGGCTTCTCCATCCATATCTATATTAGTAAATTGTATGTCCACACTAACAGATCCACCATCTTTGAGATTCTTATCTATACTTGAATGTTCAACACTATTGAGAGGCTTTTTGACTTTTTGAGTTAAACCACCACCAACTGAACCAGCAGATAAGACTCTAACAGACTTTTTCTTAGCACTAGGACCACTCATAGTGGCAGCTGGGTTAACAACAAAAGGGTTTGATTTTTGTAAAATAGTGGAAGACAGTATGCAAAAACAGAAAAAACTTCTTTCAAAATTTGACTCTTTTTTAGAAATTTGGGACAAAGGAGAGAAAAAAGTTTTTAATGCTTTTATTATATATATATACAATCTTTATTTTTTAACAAATATAATTGGATTAATATTATAATAAAAAAAAAATTTGTAATTAAATTTGTTAATATGTTTTAATTATATTAAAAAAGTAAAAAAAATGTTTTTTATAGTAATTTATAATAATATTTTTAACAAATTGTATTATTACTTTTATAATATTAAAATAATTTACAAATTAAATATAATTTTTAAAAATAAAAATCTAAAAAAATGTTTAATAAATAAAAAAAGCTGAATATATTAAATATATTTTAAAAATATTGAATTTAATTATAAAAACAAGCTTAAATTCTATTATTTAATATTTAATTATGCTTATTTTTTCAAAAAAATTTAGATTAATAATTAGAACAAATAAACATTTAATTATACAAACAATATATTGTGCTTTATAATAACTAATAATATTTAAAATACTGTTTTTAATATATTATTATTTATTAAAGATAATTAAAACAAAATTAAAAAAAAAATTTAATTTATCTTATTAAAAATTAATTTATTTTGTAATTAAAGTATTTTAATAATAATAAACAAAAGATCAAACTAAAAAAAGTTCATAAAATTAATACTAATATATAATTTATAATATTTAAAAAAATACATTGATTTTATAACTAAAATTATTAAAAAAAATTAATCTTAGGATTATTTTTAAAATTTTACTAAAAACAATAGTGCAAATTACTTTTTAATTATTATTGGCAAGCAAAAAAATCAATATTAGAATATATTTAAAACATTACAGTAATATTATAAAACAAAATTAAAATTTTTTTTACAAATAAATATATTAAAAAAATTTGTTTAAACTATATATCTATTTTAATTTACAATTAAAAAAACTAGGCAAAAATAACAAAAAAATTTAAGATTTTAAATTAATCAAATAATAATAAATATAGTTTTAAATATATAAAATAAATTTCTTTAGATTTTTAAATTACTAAAAACAATTATTTTTTTACTCTTTAGAAAATTTTGTAAAATATATACTTGTTCAAACCAATTATTACTTAATAAATCTTTGATATTAACAAATAAATTTGCAAAAATATGGAATTTTAATTCTAAATATTTATTTGTTTAAAAAGATTAAAGAATTTAATATTATTTTTTACAATTCAAATAATTAATTTTTAATTAAGTAATTAAAAATTAAAATTATTTATAAAAACATTTTTCAAAAAAAGCTGTCACAAAAAGTTATAAACTTTATAAAAATTATTAAATATTTACTTCTAAAATTCAATTTAAGTTTTATTATTAAAAACTATATTGTCATCAAAAAATTATCTTAAATTAACATAAGACAAATAAAATTATAACAACAAAAACAACTTAAATAGTTTATTACACTATATGCTAATATATTTACAAAAAAACAATAATTTAAAAAGAGCTAATTTGATTTAACATTAAATTTATATAAAAAATACAAAAATTAAGATAATAATAAATTTATTAAATATTACTTATCAATTACTAGTTTATTAAAAACAAAGTACAATAAATACTTAATAATAAATTTATCTAATTATTAATAAATTTTTAGATTTTATTAGTATTTTTTATAAAAAAAATAGAAAAATATAATTTTGTGTCAATTATTATCAACTAAATAATATTATAATTAAAGATGTTTATTTTTTATTTTAAATTAATAGCATACTAAATATATTTGAAGAATCCAAATATTTCTTAATATTAAATTTAAAAAATAGATATTAATAAATTGTAATAGACTTTAAAAACCACTCAAAAACAGTTTTTACAATTCAAAAAAAAATTATAAATTTAATATAATGTCTTTTGAATTATATAATATAGCAAAATTCTAATAATTTATAAATATTGTTTATATTAAACTCTTATAATAATTAGTTATTGTTTATTTTGATGTTTATTTACTATTATTTAAAGCTTATTTAGTTTACTTGCAAAATTTTTTTTAATAATTATGAAAAGTAAAATTAAAATTAAACATTAAAAAATACTATTTTAAAAAAATAAATTTGGTTTTTTTTGGTCATATTATTAATAGAGAAAAGATTAAGCCTAACTTAAAAAAAGTTAATACTATTAGAAATTTTTAAATTTTTAAAATACTACTAAATTAAAAAAATTTACAGAATTAAATCTTATTACTAAAATTTTTTAAAATTTTTTTTAAAATTACCAAACTTTTTAATTATCTAATTAATAAAAATATTAAATATTAATAAATTACAAAATAACAAATTGTCTTTAATATTTTTAAGAAAATACTAATAATAACTTTAATCTTAGTTTATCTTAAATTTTAACTAGTTATTAATGTTTTATATACAGTTTTTAGTGTTATTTTATTTTAATTAAATAACAATAATAATAAAAAAATAATTATTTATGTTAATAGAATATTAAAACTAGTAAAATAAAACTATTTTGCTATTAAATTAAAAATAGCAGTCATAATTTAGACTCTTTATTATTTTGATTTATATTTTAAACTCGAAAAATATGATATTATTATTAATAATATTAAACTTAAATGACTTTAAATTAAAAGTTTAAATTAAACATCAAATAAATTTATTAAATTGAATTTTTTGCAAACTATTAATATGTTATATATTACAAATCAAAAAAACTACATATTAATATTAATAATTTTTTTAGAATAAAACAAGATTAAAACATTTAAAAAAATAATTAATTTAATAATAACAAGTAAATTAATAATACAATAAATCTTAAAAATTAAAATAATCTCAAATAATACTTAAAAATACTTATAACTTCAGAAATTTGATTTTTAAATAAAAAACATTAATTATAATATTAAGCAAAACAATATTTATTATATAATAATATTATCTATTATTAAAATACAAAAAAAAAATTTTATATAATATGTATTTAAATTCTTAATTAGCATATTTTAAAAAATAACACAATTCAAAAAACATTAAAACATTATTTTTGGTCTAAAATAAAAAAAAATTTATTAATATATCAAGTTTTGTGATAATTATTAAAGAAAAAAAAAACATACTTTATTAAACTCTTAAATTTAATTAAAATTAAACAATATTTTAATTGAGTTAGTATTAATTTAATTAAATTACTACTTATTACAATTCAAAAAAACTGATATATTGTAATTGTTATAAATTATTTGACAAAATAACTTAAAGCAAAAACAATTTAACAAATTAATACAAAATTAATAACAAATTTTATTTAAAAAAACATTATTTGTAAATATAAATGTCTAATCAAACTTTTATTTAATTAAAAAACATAATTTATGAATATTAAAAAATTTTTATTTTTATCTTATTATATATTAATAAATAAACTTGTAAAATATTTTAATAAAATATTTTATAAAAAATGAAATATTCTTATTTGATTAATGTTATTAGTATATATATGCTAAAACAAAATACAATAAAACATATATTATTTGATTTAACTTATAAAAAAACAACAATATTATTATTAATTTTATAGTAAAAATTTATTTAGTATAATTAATTACAAAGAAAAACTTCTAAAAAATATTTTAATAAAGAATTTATATATTATTTAGTACTTTAGAAAAAAAAAATTGTAATTATTTATATAAAATATTTTCAAGCTTAACAAAAAAACAGCATAATAACAAATTGTTATTTGTTACTAATAAATTTAAAATAGGAAATAAAGTTTTTTTATATAAAACTAAGACTAAAAAACAATAAAATAAAAAATTTAATTATAAATAAAATCTTAAAAAATAAATTATACAAGTTAAAACTTAATGATAAAGTTTTAAAAAAAGCTGTTCATAATTATTAATTTAAATACTACTATTTTAGAACCAATTTTTAATTTTTAATTCTATAAATAGATATATAATTTTCTTTAATTAATTCAGAAAATATTTTTTAAGACTTAAAACCAATAATTATTATTAAATAATTTCTAAACTTAAATATTTAAAATTTATTTTTATTTTTATTTCTTATACTTTAAAACAACTAAAACAATTTTACAAAAACAAATAAAAATTACACAAAAAATATTAAAAAACAAATTAATTATATTTAGACAAAATTTATTACAATTTTAGTAATAAATACACAAAATTATTACTTTTATAAAAAAAATATAAAAAATTATTCTGAAATTTATTTGTTAAAACTTATTGTTTATTCCTATTAAAATTTTTTTAAATATTTTAATTTAACAATATTTTAATAAATAAAATAATAAATATTCTTTAATTTATAGATATTTTTATATTAAGAAAACATATATAAAAGAAAACTATAATTTAAAATAACAAATTTTATACCAAAAACTATTTAAAAACAAATTTACAACAAATTAAAGACAACAGTTAAACTAATAAATACTTATTACAAAATTAAAACAGCTTTTAGACTTTATAATTTATTTTATATATGCAAAATTATTTTATAAAATCCAATTTTACAATTTTTAAAAATTCAATATATTAAAAAGCTTATAAAACTAAAATTTCAACAATTTTCAAACCAAATTTTTTCAATAATTTTGGATTACTATCTAAAAATTACAAAAAATATTTGAATTTTAACAAAACTTATTTTTAAAAAGAAGATTATATTATTAGCAAAAATTTATACTACTAATTAATATAAAATTACTCTTAAAATTTTTATTATTAATTAGCAATTTACCAAAATAACTTATAGTTTGCAAAAATAATTTGTAATTCGACAAAATATATTTTTAATTTACTGAAAAATTAGAAAAAAAATATTAAATTATAGAATAATATTATAATAAATTATATAAAAAAAAACTTCTTTTTTTAAAAAAATATATCTTAATTTAAAATTATTTTTTTGAGAAGCAATTCAGTTTAGAAAAACTAATATAAATTAATTTAAATAAAACTTATTTTAAAAACCTAAATTTTTAATTATTATTGTTTCAAATTATTTATTTAAAACTAATATTTTGAAATTAATTAACTATTAATTTCAATAATTATTAGTATTTTTAAGTTTGGCTTAGAAATAACTTTTTTAAGATAATTTTTTATTTTTTTATTTTCAAGTTTATTTTTTTTACTTTTATATTACTAAGTAATTTATAATTCTGACTTTTTGTAAAAAAATTAACTTTTACAACAAAATAACTACATATTATTAAAAAGATTATATATAAAAATTTTTTGTTAAAAAATTGACTTTTATTACAAAATAACTATATAAAATAATTGGCACAAAATTGGTTATTCTATTATAAGCTCAATAAAACACATAATTTAAAGTATAAAAAGATATTTTAGAAAATAAATTAACTTATTAGAAATTTAACAACTTTTATTAACAGTAAAATTAACAATAAATAATATTAGTAGTAACAAAAAAAGAGAACAAAAAATCTTTAATAATATTAAATTAACTATAATTAATTTAAAATTTTTAAAATATATTTAGCTAAATAATTGTTTATAATTATTAGAATATCAATACTTAAAAAATCTAAGACTAAACTTAAAGTAAAAACTTATATATTATTAAATTTGTTTGCAATTTATATTTTAATATTTGAATAAAGCTTTGTTTTTGTAATAATTAAAATATTATTATTCATAATATTGTATTATTTAATCATATTATTTTGTTTAATAAAAATATTTATGTTTTTAATATTATATATAGCTATTTTTTTGTCTAAATTATTATCTAAACATAAAGAATCTAATTTATTTAAAATTGCTTTAATTAATTTTTTTAAAACCAATATATTAACTTTTAGATTATTAATCTTAACAGTAAAAATTTTAGAGCTATTTATAATTAAATATAAAGCAATATTTACAATTTTAAATATAATTAATTGATTTATTAATAATTTATTAACTATTATATTAATGTTTTGATTAATTATATATAAAATTATACTTTTAAAATATAATAATAAGAAAAAAAAAATTTCAGTTTATATGTAATTTTGAAAACTTAATCTATAAAATTTTTTAGAAAATAGTTTACTATATTTATGTAAAAATCTAAGATTTATATTAAAAAAATAAAATTGGAAAGAATAACTAAATTTTTTACTATTAAAGTATTATAAATCAAATTATAAAAAAGATAAAATTATTATTATTAACAACTAATATTTAAGTTTTATTATTAAAAAACATTAAACAAAAAATAAAAGCCTGTTTTTTTTTACATATATATATATTAGTTATTATTTATTAAAATTAGAAAATTTTTTAAATAACTTATTACTTTCTTATTAAGTTTATAATTATGTATAATTGTATTGTTTATACTTAATACATAAAGAAAATATTAGATTAATTTAATAAAAAATTATATTTTTAAATATAAATAACTACTTTTTTAAAAATAACAGAATTAAAACACATTAAAATACAATATATTTATAAATAAGTAATTAAATTATAAATAATAATACAAGTTTTTTTATTATATAAAAACAAAAAATTTAAAAGATTGTAAATAATAGTATTTATTAGAAAAATATATAAAAAACATAATAATAATCTTTAAAGTTTTATATTTATTTATTAGTATTAACTTTAATATCATATATAAAATTTTTTTTTATAAAAATTAATTATTAAAAAGCAAATAAATTAATAGTTTTAATACTTTTAAACTCAATTAATACTTTTTACCAAAAATTATTAATTGTATTTTAATTGTTTTAATTTTATTAAATTTAGATAATATTAATATTATTACTAATTTGAAAAAATTTACTGGAATTTTTTTACTGATTGCCAAATTTTTAATCTGATTTAAATTTGATTTAAAAATAAAAATCGATAAATTAAGTCTTAAAATTATAAAAAGATAAAAGTTTTTCTAAAACTGTCTATTTGATAAAAAAAATTTTAATATATTTAAGTTTTTTACTTAGAGTTTTATTAACAACTACAGTAAAATTAATATTTAAACATTTTTTCTCTTTAATTAAAACTATAAAATATAAAATAAATACAACAAACTTAAAAAGTAATAAATTAAAAATTTTTTTATTACTTATTTTATTAAAAGACAATTTTTTTGGTAGTTTTTTTAAGTTGTAAAACCAAATATAAATGCTTTATAAATAGTTTTATTTATATGCTTACTTTTATTTAAATTATTTAGATTAATAAAGCTGGTCTTTTTTATTATTAAATTTATTATATTCTTAATATTTAATACTTTATTAATATTATTTTTTTTACTTTTATTTTATTGTTTCAAGATTTATCCATAAGTTTTTTACTATTGTTAACCAAATTTATGGCCAAAAAGCTTACAAATAAGTTTACACTTTTAATCTTAATAATAAGCTATTTGGTTTTTCTATTTGAATTTTTCAAAATATAAATATATATATATTATTACTTTTTTATGCCAAAATCTTCATATTAGATTTTTTAATATTTAAATCACTAGCCAAAAAACCAGCCAGTTTTATAATTATAAAAAAATTTATATTAAAAAAAAAAATTTAACAAAAAAATAGAATAAAAAAAAGAAAATCTATAAGAAAAAAAGTTTTTTTTAGTTTTAAGTTGATTAATTTTAATTAAAAATCTAAAATTTATTTAATAATCAAATAAAATATTATTTTTTTATTTTAGACAAAAAAAATCATATATTTTGTGCATATTTTAAAATATTAGCCAAAATTTTATGTTTTTATTTAAAGTATTTTCTATTATAAATTTTATTATAAAAATAAAAAACTATATAAATATGTTTCTTAAAACAAAAAAATTAGTTTTTTAAAAAACATTAAATTTATTATATATATTAAAAAAATTTTCTTTGTAATTTTAATTAAAGCTATATAGCAAACCATAATTTTATATTTTTTAAAACAAACAAAAAGAATTTAATGTTTATAAATAAATTAATACTAAAAAAAACACCAAAAAAAATTTAAAAATATATATTTTGTAATTTGTATCCAAATTTTTTAAAAAAAAATTATAAATCTGTTTTTTAATATATAAATATATTAGCTATTATTTATTAAATTCTATAATTGCTTTTTAAATTTGATTTAAATTTTTTTCAATAGAATATTTAATCTATTTATATTAAATATAAGTAAATAAAACCAAATAAATTTAATACAATTTATATTTTTAAAAACAAAAATCATGTAAAAAGCATTTTTTTAAATTTTAAAACAAACAATTGTAAAAAACAGAAATTTAATAAATTATATATATTTTTTATTATAAATTCCTAAAAAATTAAAAAATTTATAAGCTATTATACTTATTAATAAAATATAGAAAAGTATTTAATACTAATTTTTTAAAATTTATATTTACTTATTAATATTGGCTTTTAATTATATATATTGAATTTTTTTATTTAAAACAAACTATTTAAAAGCAATTAATTTAGTAATTTTATAATTTGTGAATTCTATCATAGTTTTTTCGTATAAATTAATAAGTTATAACTTAATTAATATTATCTTAAAAAACAAAATTTATAATTATTTCGAAAAATTAACCAGAATTTTTAATAATTATTTCTTGATTTGTATATATATTTATATATTTTAAATTAATATTTACTATAAATATTTATTTTTATACTTAAATTTTTAACTGTTTAAATATAATTTAATAGTAAATAATTTTTTAGAATTTTGAAAAAATAAAGATTTTTTTTAATAATATTTAATTTGTTTTAAATATTTTTTTTATTGTTAATAAATTAATATTTAATATGTAAAACTTTAAAAAATTAAACACAATTATTTTTATAAAAATTAAAACATAAAATTTTACTTTTTTATGTTTTTAATTTTCAATTTTTTATTAAACTATAATAAAAACTTTTTATTTTATTGTCTTAAAAAACAGATTTAGAAGTTTTATTAAATTTAAATATTTTTATATTTAAGTTACTAATAAAATAATTACTATAATATCAAAATTTTTAGTTTTTTTGTTTGTTTTACCAGAAATATACTTAAGTTTTCTTTTTATATTTTTTTTAATTAAATTAGCAATAATAATATTTATTATGTCTAATTTTCAAATAAAAACATGTTAAAAAAATGATTTAAAAACGCTGAAAAAGAAAAAAAAATTTTATATAAATTATAATATATATTATTTATTTAAACAGAAATAGTTTTAATAATACTAAAATTTTTTTGTTATTATAAATATTAATTATTAATTAAATTAAAAATTTATTTATTTATTTATTATTTTTTTAAGTAGATTAATACTAATTGTAAATTAAGTTTTTATTAAATTTTATTAATTTTCAATTATCTTATTAACTTTTTTAAATTATAATAATTTATTTTTTTTATTATTTATTAATTATTAATTTTGCTTAAATTATTAAAAAAAATTTAATATAATTTTTTTTTGTATAATTACAATACTTTTAACTTAACTTATTATAAATTATTACTTTTAAATTTAAAATTAACTTATTTAAAAATTTCAATAATAATTATTCAAAATTTTAAATTTTATTAACCAAATTTAATTTATTAACTAAATTTATTTTTGTTATTATTTTATTAATATTAATTAAGTAAAACTTATTAATATATTATTTATAAAAAAATTAGTTGTTGTTTAGTTTTATTAATTTTAAAAAATATTAATATACTTAATAAAAATATTAAAAATACAGATTATTATAACAATAAACTTTTTAAAATATGTTAATAATTTTGTATTTTTTTAATTTTCTAAGCTTAATTAATTATTGACTTTTTTTTAAGATAAATTAATATAACTTATTATTAATTAATTAAAAAAACTAAAAAAACTAAAAAATCTTATTATCAAAATAATAATTTTTGTTTTTATTATAAAAAAATTAATTATATTACTTAATAGTATTTTGTAAAAATAATCAGTAAACTTTTATAGTTTTATTAAAAAACAATTAAATTTAAATACAATAATTTATTGTTTTAGAAAATATTAATTAGAAAATTCAATAGTTAATTTAATAATAAATATTAAAAAACAAATTTTCTTTAATTTATTAAAAGTTTACATTATATTTATTATTTTAAATTATCTTAGTTGTAATTATACAACTTATTAATTGATTAAAAAAACTGTTTTATTAAGTTTTTTAATATATTTTAAGAAAAAAAAATTACAAATAGTTTTATTTAATGCAATTTTTATATTTTATAATATATATTAATAAGAAAAAATTAGTCAAAACTTTTTAATAATTAAAAACTGCTAAATAAATATTATAAATATACCAATATATTTAATAAAAAGTAAACTAATTTATTTTTAAAACATTATTTATATAAATTTTTTTTTAAAAAGTAAAACAAAAATTTTATTTACAATTTTTATACACAAAATTTAAAATCTTTTACAAATATTTAAAAAAAAAAAATTAATTGTAATTTTAAATTATTAATAAATATTTTAATATTTTTTATTAAGAAAAAAATAGATTCTTCTTTAAATTTTGTATTAATTTTTAAATTTAATTAAATTATAAATAAAAATAAATATTTATTGTTTTTAATTATAAATTTGTTAGATTAATTATATACTGCTTATATATTTATTACAATTGACTTTTAAAGTGTTTATAATTTGGTATAAATACATAAAAAAAATAAAAAGTGAATATAATAATAATAATTATATTATACAAAAAAATATAATTATTTAAAAGTAAATTATAATTTCAAATAAAAATAAATAAACAAAATAATTTTTATGATTGTCAAATTTTCCTAATATTGATATATATATATATATATATATATATATATAATTTTTTTCTCTTATCGATAAATTTTTAATGATAAAAATTATTAATAAAGATAATTTTTTTTTTTTGAAATCATTTTGATAAACATAAAATACAAAAAGATAAGTATAAATACCAAAAATTAATTTTTACCAAATTTGATGTAATCAAGATTCTTGAGATTTATATAATTTTAATTAAATTGAATAGAAAATAAAATCATAACAAAATATAACCAAATCAAATGTAAAAACGAATAAGTTATATATATTCAATAATAAACAAGAATAGGAACATCTTAAAACGGTGAATTAATATTTGTAGAATTAATTTTTTAATCAATTTAATTAAATGAAGTTTCAAAAGAAAAATCAATTCAACATAATATCTCTTTATGAAAGAGATAATTAATAAATTTCTTGATTAATAAAAAACAAAACAAAAACAAAAACAAAAACAAAAACAAAAAAAACGATCAAAGATGGCAAAGATTCTTACACAAGCAATTAATTTTATTATGTGATATTAAATGTATATATTCATTAAGCGTTTAAAAATACAAAACTTAATTCAATTAATCGAAGCTTTTTGATCGGTTATGTAAAGCAGATTGAAGAAAATTAAATTCTAAAGGAATATTACAGAAAATCATTTTAAACGATTATGAATGGTTAAAAATTAACAGTCAAAAGTTGGTAAATTAGAAATTTCTTCAATAAATTTATTGGTAATCTTATACTTTTGATTCGTTAGATAAAAAGCAAAAATCGATTGTATCAGATTAATGATGTTAATTGGAGCAGTTTGGATGTCACACAAAAAGTAACTACTAATAATATTTTTGTGTTTTTTGTTTAGATCAGAAGCTGTGCGATTTCAATCACAGATTTTATTTAATAATGAGTTACCTGAAGTTAAATTAATCCGTTAAACGAAGGATTGCATTGCGTAATGCACGAACTGAAAATACTTAAAGGAGTGCAAATCGTTTTTGAAAAAGTAAAAACTTGTGAGGATCAGTGTTACAATAGATGAACTCTAGTTTTTCAAAAATTTCTTCGTACATATTGTTGTGCATTAAGAAGTCTAATTTCGATCATTTTTTGTATATTTCTACTATGGAAAAATTTCAATCATGTTAAAAGGTTTGAGATGAAAATAAATTCAATGCCATTTTTAACCTGAGTATACCTATTTAAAAACACTGGTAAAAAGATATAAATTTAGCATATATATATTACCCAAATGAAAAAGCTGGTAAATCTTTAAATAAAAAAATGGCCGAAATTTTTAAATCGAGAAACTGAAAATTTTGTAAGTATATATATATTTATAGAATAAAAAAAGCACTTTTCAATAAATGATTATTCAGATAAATTCTTTACGCTCGGATAATGTCAGAAAAATGTGTATGACTAATTTAGATTTGATCAAAAATGATCCCCTATCTGCTATTTAAGGAAATTCAAGAATCGGAATACAAAAATTGTCTTGATTTGGGATGCAGGCCAAGATCTCTGATCAAGGTTTACACGAGTTATCACAAAAAAAAAAAGATTACAGGTATTTTACATGAGTTATTACAAAAAAAAATTACGTAAAAATCAGCTTGCAGGATAGCATTTCCATGATTTCGTCATTTTGAAAAGTTAATCTCCAAAAAAACTCGTTAAAGAAAACAAGATCAATAGAAAATATTGAGAAATAATCTTAATGTTCTTTAGAGGTTAGACATGAATATTTTTTTATGATCGAATATTTTTGAAGTTTTAATAGCTGCTCTAATTATCTCAGGAATGTACCATTTTTTCTTTTTTTAAATAAAATGCCACAAATTCTGACTTGATATTAAAATGCCTAGAAACTTAATCGAAGAACTTAAATACTAATGAATTGACCGTCATCACTCGATTGTCCAAGAACTTTAATACTAATGAATTGACCATCATCACTCGATTGTCCAAGAACTTTAATACTAATGAATTGACCATCATCACTCGATTGTCCAAGAACTTTAATACTAATGAATTGACCATCATCACTCCCTTGTCAAACAATATTAGCATCTGAGGATCTCGAACTTTGTCAATCTTTTGTCTCCCATCGAGAAACAAACTATAAACTATAAACTATAAACTATAAACAACTTAAATCTGTCAATTTATAAGGAATTCACGCGATATCTTCTGTGCGCTCGTACATAAGGAGTCTATATTATCATTTCAAAATTTACTTATTTATTTAGAATTTCCGCTTTTTGAATTAAAAATAAAAACCCTTTTTTCGCCGAATGAATAGTGAATTCTCCGACTGCATTTTAAATGAAAAAAGGTTTTGATTTTCGATTCAATAAAATGAATTAAAATTCAATCAAGTAATCGGAAAAATCTTCAATAGTATTCTTCATTTATAGAAAAAATAAACTTTTCTTTATTAATTCATTTCAGGAAAATCATTAGAAATCGGAAAAAAAAATTCCGATGAAATTGATCGTGAAGTTTCCCCGTTTCATTAAATAAGTTGATATTTAAAACCTTATTTATATTTGTCGTCACATTATGTGAATTTTAATTGTTTTACCATCTTTACATAAATCTTATACAAGGATTACCGATTTAGATAACTCTAGATTTTGAGGAGCACGTTGTTGAGAATTATTATTAAAAAAAAAAAAATGCAGTTTCTCATAAAAAAAAAATTTTACTTTAAGCATTTTACCGAGAAAAACATTTCTTTTTCTTATAAATATTATAAGCATGAATTTTTTTCCACGAATGGTTCAATTTTCACTGTATGCATTTAATTTTAATAAAAAATTTACGGTTTTTTTTTGCTAGTCAAAATTTTAATTGCTGTATAAATATAGTACAAAAGGAAAAACCTTTAAATTATAAAAATTTACCAATTGGATAAATTGGGAATCATTGATTCATATATAAACTGTATTACGCGAGATTTACATAATATTTTTTCACAATCAGGCAAAAAAAAATCTTATGTAAAATGGGAAGGCTCGTGCACTTTTATAATCCAAATTTATGAGATGATGTAATATCTGTTCGATGCGATGAATGAATTTTTTTAAGGTTTTAATTAATCCCGTTGACAAACCTGAGTTATAAACACATTATTAATCATTTGACATATGTGACAGGAATTTGGTTGATGGATCGAAATTAGCGATTAATTTACCAAGAAATAATTTTATGTAAAGATTAGTGATATTTCAATAGTTCATTGTTAATCGTTACATATAAATTTAAAAGATTAATAGAAAATAGTAAGAATAATAGAATAATAGAAAATAATAATAATAATGGTAATAGTAATAGTAATAGTAATAATAATAGTAATAGTAATGGTAATAGTAATGGTAATAGTAATAGTAATAGTAATAGTAATAATAATAATAATAATAATAATAATGATAATAATAATAATAATAATAATAATAATAATTGTAATAATAAAGAATAGTGGTAAAAGCATTTAATTGAAAAAAAAAAAACTTTTTATGAAAATTCCTAAAAGTTAAAATTTCTCGATTAAAGAAATTTGTATCATCAACATATATGAAAAATTTATTTTTTTTTTCAATTTCTGATTCCTTCAACTCACGATTTGGCTAAAATACTTTTTGATGTAAATTGACCTACAAAAGATTCAATTTCAAGATTTAAAAAGCTACCTCAAATAGGAATTAAAAGAAGTATATCCATAACACCAATCGGGAAATTTACTTTGGAATTCATTACCCTGATGCAGCATTATTTGTTATTATGTCAGAGGTATCGTAATACTTTTGTTAACAAAAACACACATATCGGACAAATATGAGCAAACATTTATAATTTAAATGAAGAAAAGAAGGACCATATTTAGAAAAGAAAACGAATAGTGTATCAAAATCGATTTACTGGAGTTATTGTTGTTATTCATGTTGTTGTTGTTGTTGTTGTTGTTGTTGTTGTTGTTGTTGTTGTTGTTGTTGTTGTTGTTGTTGTTGTTATTCATGTTGTTGTTGTTGTTAATTCATGATGTTTGATCTGTGGTTCATCGAATTCATATGCCATCCGTAATACCGATGTGAATTACTCGAGATGCATAGCATAGATCAGAGTAAGCGTAAAGAATCCATGGTTTCAAAAGTAATTTTTTTTTTCTTTTCAAGTAGATATAATAATAATAATAATAATATTGTTATTGTTATTTTTAAAAATAGTTAATTATAATGATATGAGATCTCCAAATAGACATTTAATTCAAAGTTAGTTTTTTCTTCGAAATTATCACCCAGATCTCAATATATTGTGCAAGTCCTCAGAGTACATTATCTAACTTTGTATTCTCGCAAAAAGCAAAAAATTTGTCATAAAATTCGTTACATTGCATAAAACAAAATGGAAAAAAAACCTCTATAAAAATAAAGATACCCATAGATGACATTCTCAATTTTAGATATGATAGAAAAGGTTTAGTTATTTTTTTTGAAAAGACTACTCTCATTTCAATCTCCTATTTTTGAAAGCCTCACTTTCTTTCCTTGTCCTAAATTCATTCAATTCAATTCAATTCAATTCAATTCAATTCAATTCAATTTAATTCAATTCAATTCAATTCAACTCTGCGCAATTGGGAGCATCTCCCTCTTTCTCTCTTTCTCTCTTTCTTTCTTTCTCTCTCTCTCTTTCTCTTTTTCTCTCTTTTTCTCACTCGAAAATTTCACAATTCTCACATCTAATTGAAAAAATAAGCCAAAAATTTTTAAGTTTGAATTCCTTTTTGTTACAAAAAACTTTATCATTACTACTTTCTTTATTTCTCCCAAAGATCGACAACTATTTTTCTCTTTGAATTAATGGCTGAATTAATGCACACATCATCTGAATTCGATTTTCCTTTAAGGATATCAAAACCTCATTTTCCACCAAAATTCACCGTTGAAGAACTTTTATCAAATGCCCTTAAAATTTTTCATCAAGGTGGTAAACCTCCTAAAATTCCGAATGCTTTCATGGTCTATCGAATGGTTCTTCGAAAAGAACTTGGAGAAAATTATGAAAATAATTTACCAGACATGCGTGATCTTTCGGCAATAGCGGCAAAGCTTTGGAAACTAGAGCCGAGTTATGTGAGATCAAAGTATCAACAACTTGTGATTTCTGCAAAAAATCAATTTGAACAAATTGTTAATGCTCCTCGTTCATTTCAAATTGTCCAAGAAGATCCTTCTTGTGAAAATTTCCCTAACAATTATAATAATTGTTCAGCATTCGGTGGTGGTGGTGGTGGTGGTAATGGGGACAATTTAAATGATTACATGGTGAATTGGAAAACTTGTAAGACTCCACTGAAATCAACCATGAATAAAAACCGTTCTTCAACAAAAGGTTTTAACAAGATTGTTAAAAAAACAATTACAAAAGATTCCAGTACTCAGACCGAGATACAAAGTTTTCAACATGTTGTTCCCGTACAAAATCTAGTCAATGAGTCAACTGATCCAGTGATATTAAATTCTCAGATCAATTATTCAGGAGATTGGATCAGTAATAATAGTAATAATAATAATAATAATAATGATAATAATAACAATAACAATAACAATAACAATAACAATAACAATAACAATAACAATAACAATAACAATAACAATAACCATAACAATAACAACAACAATAATAATAATAATAACATTGAAAATAATAATAGTAGTAATAATAATAATAATCATAATCATAACCATAACCATAATCATAATAGTAATAATAACGTTATTAATCAATTTATTTATGCCAATCCATCACCAAACATTGATGGATCAACGCGACATTCTTTTGATGTCATTCCTCCTTATTTTCTTTACCCGACAAATCTTGATATGACTCCATCAGTTTATCGTGAAAATGTGGAAAATCGTATGCTTTACCTGGAACAAAATATGGAAAGAGTTATCGATATTCCAAATAATCCATATCCGAGTGGTAATTTTGAAGAGCGTTTAGTACGGTTGGAGCAACTTTTTGAATCATTTTTTCCAAGCCACAGTTCACTATCTCTTTTGTAAAAACTCTATCACTCTCTCTCTCTCTTTCTCTCTCTCTCTCTCTCTCTCTCTCTCTCTCTCTCTCTCTCTCTCTCTCTCTCTCTCT
>JAAOMT010000735.1:215509-289184 GCA_016748015.1 Geosiphon pyriformis
TTTTTTTTTTTTTTTTTTTTTTTTTTTTGGGTGTAGTGGTCTATCAAAGAATTGATTATCGTTCGATCTTGAAACTATTGTTAATAAGGTTCAGAGTGTGAACTCATTTTATAATTTACAATCGGCCGAGATAGCAAATATAAACCGAATCTTTCAAAATCATCATTAATTTAAATGACCATTTGAAGAGCATTAAAGCTTTAAATATTTTATAATGCTTATCAAATAAAATTTTTAAAATCATTATTATCTAGAAAATCATGTTATTCTTTCCTTTTCTTTTAGTTGTTTGACGAAAACAATACAAAAAAAAACAAAAACAAAAACAAAAACAAAAACGGAAAACTCTTCTTTAATTATTGACGAAAACAAAAAACAAAAAAAAAAACTTGTTCTATTCAGTATTGAAATGTGGGGAATTTAAAAAAAAATATTGAAAACAAATAAATAAAACCAAAAAAAAAAATATTCAATTATATCAAATCCAAAAATATTAAGTGTGTAAATCTTAAATGGTTATTACATTTAATTTAATTTAATTTATTATTGTTTGTTTTAATATTCTAAAAAAGCTGACTATTAAAATTGAAAAAAATTATTATTATAAATAGTACAAAACAAAAGTTAATAGTTTACAAATCTCCTGAATTTTTTTTTTAATTATTAAAGATCTTTACTATTTTCTATCTTCATTTATTTTATTTCATATTTAGATTTCATGAATTTCTTTTTTTTTTTGGTTATGCATAAATGTCTTTTTTTCATTTTGTGTATTGTGTTTTTTGGTAAAAATTCTAAATCGCCGAATCTTTTCATCGGGATAAATTTTCTGAACTGGTTTTTTTTCAGGTAATAATAATAATAATAATAATAATAATAATAATAATAATAATAATAATAATAATAATAATAATAAGGATTGCAACAACAAAATGAAAAAATTTGAACTGTTTACGTGTAAATATTACGTAAAGGTAAACATTATAAAGTAAATTTGTATATATGGATGTACAAGGATTATCAAAACTGGTTCAATATTTGTAACTCAATGCTATTGCTTTTAGGTGGGTAAGCAAGAAAAAATAATAAAAATAATAATAATAATACCAAAAATAAGTGCAAAAAACCATGTTTTTAAGAGAGGAATAATATATCGTAATTAACAATGGAAAAAATTATTTTGAATATTGGAAGAGAAAAAGGAAACTTTGTTCTTCCAGATGTCCAGATGTCCAGATGAAAAAAAAAAAAAAAAAAAATCAAGTTCGAAATCCGTTATTGCATTTAGAGCTAGTTTGTTTGCTATTGTGAAACAATGAAAATGAATTTTGTTTATTGGTTTAGTTCCTTTTTTTGTATCGGGATTTTTTTTAAATGATCAACGTCACACTTTTATTGTACAAAATCGAAAAGTCATCAAAGATAGCAATGTACAGACGGGTCACACAAAATTTAGGATGATTTCCTCAAAATCGTGAAAGAATAAAAGAGCGATTTGAAAATTTGAAATGTATACACAAATGGGTCCCCAAAATGATCTTTGTAAAAATTAATGAACGATTAGAATTAACAAAAAAATACTAATTATTATTATTATTATTATTTTTATTATTATTATTATTTTTAAAAAGAAATCATGGTGGTCGAAAATCTATTGTGGATAAACGTTTTCAACATCGAATTCCCCAAAATAAATTTCTATGTCCACTCGTAACTCTAAAAAAAATATTAAATTCTATGTAAGAGGATTGGCGACGTGTTCTTTGGATAGACGACGAATTCCTTTACAATCACTGATTCCTATGGAAATTTTCGTGTTATGCTGTCATAAAATTGAGCTTTACAATTCTCTGATCTGATCATACACGAACAACCGTTAAAAGTGTGACGGTATGAGGATGTATTAGCAGATAAAGGTTTATGAATCATTTAATTCATACCCCTTCACGTATGGTTTGTGAAGCTTATGGAAGCATTATTATTAGATATAGTTTATCAAATAATTATGATCACTATTTCAAAAAAAGATAACGCTTCAATTCACAAGTTCAAGCTTGTGAAAGAACTTTAAATTAATCTTAGAATTATGACTTTTGAATGGCCTTCAGAATCGCCAGATCTGAATTCGAATAGAAAATATGTGGGAGGGAAGTTAAAAATTACGAAAGCTACGAACAGAAGCTGACTCTTTACTGCGTGTAATGCTATTCCATTAGAGATTATTCTTTAATTTATTTACTCGATGCCAAACCATTTTTAAAAGGTTATGCAACCCATCGGTAGATATTTTATTTTTCAATGTTTAAAGTTTTAGTGAAAAAAAAAATTTTTTTACTTTTATTGAAAATTTATATATATATATATATGTATGGGGTAATATATAATCGGTAACATTTTTTATCTTGAAAAAATTCTCCTAATTTTGTGTGACCCCCCCCCCCCCCATCTGTACAACTTAATATGATTTTATCGAGATAATTATTTCAAATATATTCTCGATTCTCACCCTTTCATCAAATTTCTTGGCAAAAAAAAGGATTCTTAAAATGTTTGAGTTTTTTGATGTACTAAATACTTTTAAAGTCATCTATTGTTTTCAGAGTTCATATATAGTAATTAATATAAATATATGAAATATTTAGAATAAACTATTCTTTTTGGTTAATGAGTTTAATTAGTGTGAATATGAATTAATATCAACGAAAAAATAGGAGTTAAAAGACTCTAATAAATAATAACTTGTTCAAATTTTAAAAGAAGTTGAAACCAATTAATTATTTTGGGTAGAAAACAGTTTTTTTTTTGTTTTGTTTTTTTTGTTTTTTTTTTGAACATCTGTACTATTAAAAAAAATTTATTTTTTCTACTCCCTTTGCCGAAATCTGGGGGGTTTTTTTTTATTAGGTTCTATGAAAATTTCATATTTTATCAAAGTTAATCACCTTAAAAAAAAATTAAAAAAAATAAAATAAATGTCGCATGATAATTTTTCACAAGATTATCATAATCTCTAACAACAAAAATTCATTCATATTCTATTTTCAAATTGTGGTTGTAAATTTTTTAAAAATTCATCTTTTGCAAAACTGGATTGAAATCTCGAGAATTTCTGTTAAATATTTATTTGAAGACCAAGATTTATATCAATCAAAATGCAATTTCTTTCAAATCATATTGTTAAGTACTATTAATTATAATAAATGTATATATATATATATATATTGAAATTTTAATTAAAATAAAACATGTTTCGACTCGTATTTTATTTATAAAAAATTATCACAGTAAAATCTACGGGGAAACTACAGAAAAATTTTTTTTGGGTGTTTTTATCCCCAAAAAATTAAGTAAAAACCGATACTTTGATGAGGTTTTATGTGAATAGTTTCTCATAAGGACATGTAAAAGAAATTATTTTCTTGCGTAAGAGGATATAATAAATCTTGTAATATATTTGTATATCTTTTTTTTAAAAAATATAAATTCGGAATGTCAGATGCATTTATATAAATGAAATGAATTTTTCAGATTAAAAAAATTTCTTTATTGAGAATATCTTTGAGGAAAGCTTTTTTCTATAAAATTTTCATTGAAAAAAGTATATATTATAAACGTAAAAAAACAGGAATATATTTTTTTTAATGTCTTTAATATATATATATATATATATATATATATGTATATATATTAGGGCTAAATCCTCAATAACAGATAAAAAAAATTAATATTTAATACAAAACGTTTTCATTTATTAACACTTTTAAGAATAAAAATTGATAATCCAAAAAACATCAATAATTAATTTGCGTAATAGTGGACCTGAAGTTCAAAAAATTTCAAAATAGAGTTTTCTCTGTTTTTTTTTAAACTAATTTATTTTAAAAATTCAAATAGTTAGATCAAGTTTAGATTTCCTCGTGTTTATTATTGTTTTTTAACAATTTAAAAACTTTTTTCTGTCAATTTACCATACATATATATATATATATATATATATATCGAGTTCATAAAGTAAATTTATAATAGATTATGTTGATTGCCTACTTTAATTTTGAATTTGCCCGAATGGAAAAAAAAAGATTTAATGGCTAAAAATTGAATGGGTTCAATAGAGTATTTTTGTTAGATAACTTTGAGCATTTTTTATCCTAAAATCTTTTACCCTGGGATTTTAAACTGATAAAATCTTGTATAATAAGATATAATGGACAAAATTCCTAGTGATTTCAAAAGTCATTTGATGGCAAAATTTTTAAAAAATCTTGTCAATTTGGTAAGTTCCTCATTTTTGATAATTCGAAAGGAGCTAGTCAAATTTGACTATGTGATAATTTTCCAAATGTTAAATATCCTGTCAAAAAAAGAAAGACCGAGATATTGTTTTTTTCTTTTCAAGAATCTTTTTACATGGATAATCTTTTCGAAATCGATTCAACCCTGTAAAGAAAGGATTTACCTATGACGCAAAAAAGATTTTCTCGATTCGTGACAGGCTCCTTTTGGCATTTGCATAAAAGTCTATGGTATCCAATTTTTTTGATTGGCTATTCATAAAGCTCACGTTTTGCCCGATTTTAATGATGAAAAACTGTCTAAAAGAAACTTTTGGATAGTATCTAAATTTTGTTCCTATTAAAAATTCTTTTTTGAACCGATTAGCATAAAAAGCTTTGGCATTATAAATTTTTAATGAAAATAATATCGTTTGAAGATTTGAATCGTTTTTTATTGAATATTAGAGAGAAAGAAATGAAAAAGTTTTATCTCGAAAAGTTTCTGAGATTAATTAAAAAACAGCTTAGAATAACAATAAAATTTGGACTTTAAATTTAAATATTGGTTTACTTACTTAATTAAATAAATAAATAGATTTATTTAATTAATGTTCTTTTTTTTAAAAATACAAATAAATTTAAGAAATAATAAGTAAAGTTAAAAGAATGATAATAATTAATAAAATAAAATAAAATAAGAATTGTATATATAAATTATTTTTAAATTATCATAAATTACAATAATAATAATAATAATAATAATAATAATAATAATAATAATAATAATAATACTAATTTAATTAAAAAAATATGTAAATTTTAATTGTATTAATAGTATTTCAAATATACTTGATAATAATTATACATAGAAATATGTTTCATTTCAAAAAAAAATAATTGTATTATGTTTATTATTAAAATTCTAATTAAATTTAACTTTTATTATTTTTACTGCTAATTGTACATTTTTTTTTTATAACTATTACCGAATGAAATATTGAATTTAAAAAACTTAAAAATTATGTTTTTAACGAAATGACTCATTTATAAGTATCCTAATAATGTGGATAAAAGTTTAACAAAATATAAATATTCTATCAAAAATATTACGATTAAAAACCAAAATATCTATATTTTTCCATTGTTAATATTTTTTAATGACCTTAGCTTGTTTTTACGTATAATCTTTCAATTTTTTAAATTTTATAAGAGGAAAAACAGTAAAAACAAAAACCAAATGTATAACCTTTGCTAAAATGAAAAGTTAATGAAAATAAACTCATCACGCTCTTTGTTGTTATGATAAAAAATTGATAAGACAACCTTTTATTACAAATAAAAATGTTATTATATTCATATGAATTTCAGTTCAAATTATTAAATATTATCTTTGCTATAGCTGTGAAAAGTTTCATTATTTAAAAATTATAAATGTTCTTTAAATTTAATTTTTAACTTATACAATGATATATAATGAAATATTTCAAAAAAAATTATTTAAATTTTTACAAATGGTTTTAAAAAGAATGAATTTAATTTATATATCTTAAATTTAACTTAGCTTATTCAAGCCTTTTTTTCAAGATTTTATTTATTTCAAAATTAAAGTTTTAATATGATTTTTTAAAATAAAATATTAACTGTCATTACTAATAATGATTTAAAATTTTCTTTTAGGTAAAAAAAAACAACTTTGTTTTTATTAAAGGAATTTCCCTTTTTGAAAAAATATCAGCAAGTAAATTGACTAATTATACAGTTTTTATTTTAAAATCTAAATTAAAATCAATATATTATTATTATTATTATTATCGAAATTTATCAAAAAACTAATAATGTGATTTAAAAAACTTTTATTATAATTATTATGAAATCTCTGTTTATATATATGGTTTAAATCTTTTTATCGTGTTTCTTTTTATAACATTATTTTTGAAATGATGAAATAATTTAATCTAAATTTTTTGATTGTTAATTTTGATTTCAAATCACTTTTTACTGTTAAAAAAAATTATTCTAATTATATGTTGTTTTTTTTTTTATCAAAGACTTCTAATGGATTTGAACGATAATTATTATTTAAAGCTTTTTTTATGACGTAAAAAATAAAAGATGAATCTTCAGAATTTAAAATTGTTCCATAATATTATTGATCTAAAGCAACACTCCTCATGTCATAGATCTTGAAAAATTCATCCTTTAAAAGAAATACGCTCCCAAGCTCATGGGTGAGCTAAGAATAGACTTGAGTTTGTCAATTGATTTCTGTGAGGTGAATATATTTCGGCATTTGACATGCGAGGACTCTCCTGACAATATGATAAAGTTTCTATTGTTTCTAACTTATGTTTTGATACGGTTAAATTAGCTGGGAGGTTTTCAGTGTTTTCACACGTTAGACTGTTTCCATTCTTCTCATTTAATCCTTTATTCGAGAAAATTGAGCGTGCCTCTCGACATTGAAAAGATGTTATTTTGTTTTTTGTGTTCATGATAAACTCTCCTTTTAAATTTTAGAAAGTGATTAAGATGTGAAATGAGTTGATCTTTCGAAATCGTTTTCAAAAACAGAGAGCTTTTTTGATTATAAAAAAGTCTTTGATACAAAGATTTTACTCTTGAGAAACATTTGAAAAAATGATGCCCCATTTTATAATTAATCAGATACCTCGGCCGAGAATTATTTATGATAATGAAATTTCATTAAAATAAAATGTAAATGTTGTTGTGGTGGTAGTTGTCGTTGTTGTTGTTGTTGTTGTTGTTGTTGTTGTTGTTGTTGTTGTTTTATGATAAATCGACTAAATAAACTATTTTTATCTTATATATAAATGGTTTACTGGTTTTTGACTGGTCGATTAAAAAAGTATAGTTTTTAAAAATTCCCAAATTTCGAATTCTATTGACTGCAAAAAAAAGTTAGCTGATGATGATGATGAATAACTCGAAATTCTTAAATCAACAAAATATACGACAACATGTGACATGGAATATTTAAGAACCTTATTTTTTGTTTCAATCAATACATTCAGATTTAATTTTTTCAAAATAAGTATGAAAAATGAAGGTCCTTTTTACAGCTGAAATCAATTTGAAAAAAGGAAATGAACCACATCCCGCAGATATGTGTAAAAGGAATACTCTTATTTAATTTATCCCCGTCAAAAAAAAAAAAAAAAAGTATTTCTAATGGAACCGTGATAAACCAAAATAGGGGAGGAAAAAAAAATAAAAAAATATTAATCTAATCCAAGAAAGCTTTAATCCCTTAATTCTTATTTTTATATGGGATAATTATCTATCACCATGAGGTTGCGAAAATCTTTGACTGCTTTCTATTCACTTAAAATGATTTATCTCTTCATTTTATTAAACAAAAAAAAAGCAAGACAGTAACTTTTTAAGCTAGCATCGACTCCCATTGAAAAATATTTTAAAATCCATTCTCAAATGTTTATTAACTTTAACTGGTCCCAAATCCATACAGGTAGCCATAATCTATATTCATTATGACTTTTAACTTGTAGATTGTTTAATCCTTATTTTGTTTATCATTATCATTATTATTATTATTATTATTATTATTATTATTATTATTATTATTATCTAAAAAATTTTTAAAATTATAGTTAAAGTTTTCCGAAAGCAATTTTCAAAGGTCTTTGATTGGAAAATGATTTAGATTAGACTTTATTATATAATCATAATCAACATCATCATAATTCATCATTAATTGTAAGCAACATTGCTTTTTGCTGAAAAAGGAACATGTTGAATAGTTTTTTTTTTTTAAAAAAAAAACAAAACCAAAAACAAAATGCATCGACGGATCTAGAGAATTAGAAAAGTGTTATTAAGATCAGATCAGGTAATGAATTGCAAAATCTTCGTTTGATTGTTTGTCGCTTAAGATTTCCCTGATTATGAAAGAAAACAAAAAATATCATTTCAAATAAATCAAAATTGTAAATCAACCCTTCTTTTAATCTTTTTAATTGTTAGATTACTAGCTTTTTAATTAATAAACTAGCTTCCCCAAAAATCGTCTAAGCTGGAATTCAAATGATCAAATGGCCATCTATATGTACTAAGAATCCTTTTTTTTTCTCTCACCATTACTATCACTCCTCCCTCCTATACCCAACTGGGGTAGAAGGGGTAAAAAATTGAATGCCATTGACATATTCTGGATTTCAAATGATTCCTTTAATTGTTATAGAAATTTTGACGTCATTTGCCAAATCCGTTATTTCTATAAGAAAAAAACAATACGCCCAACCATCTAAAATATTTAAAAGGTTAAACATCAAATAAATCACGAACAGATGATAGGATAAAAGAAAGGAAAATATTTGGTTGGGTGTGTAAAAGTTAAAAAAAAAATAATGTTGGGAATTTCTTTCAGAAAAATCTTTTCTGGGATCACACATATTTAATAATATCATCGATGATTATCATTTCCCTATTTTTCATTGAATATCTAAAGAGGAATAGTAGTAAAAAGTAAGTCATGGATAAGTTCTCATATAAACTGGTTACAAGAGTGTCAATAAAAAAATATTTCGAAAATATATTATTATTATTATTATTATTATTATTGTTACATATTTTAATATCTATTATTTTTAAAATAGTTTATAAAATTGAATATGTGAAAATTATAAAATTACTTGATCTTCAATTCAATTCAATTAAAACATTTCTATAAAAGTAAAAAATCGTGTACTGCATTACGTTATAAAAAATTGATTAAAAATAAATAAATAAATAAATAATAAATAATAAATAATAAATAAATAAATAAATAATAAATAAATAAATAAATAATATCAAATTTAATTTAATTTAATAACAAAAATAATATTTGAAATGTTTGAATAAAATATTTTATTTGATTAATATATTGTTTTATTCAAAATATTTTTTTGGTGATTATTAATAAAATAAATTTTTATTTTATTTTTAAAACCTTTTTAATTTTAATAAATCTTATATTCGCAACTAGAGCAAAAAGAAGCAACAATTATTTTTATTATTATAAATAAAATAAAATAAAATAAAATAAAAACAACCACCACCACCATCAAAAAAGTTCTTTTAATAATAAAAAATTATTAGATAAAAATATTTTAAAAGCATTTTTTCTTGAATAATAAAGATTTAAAAATAATTTTTGGTTTTTTAAACAATATATTAAAAAAACAGTTTTAATATTGTTTCAATTATTATTATGAAAAGTTTCAAAACTTTTTAATATCAACTTTATTGTAAAAAAATTTTTAGTTTCTTTTTCGAAATTCACATTATTTAACTAATAATAATAATAATTAATTTTTTTAAAATATTAAAAAATATTTTTTTCTTTAAATATATAACAATAATAGTTTTATGTTTTTTTAAAAAATTTTGAAACTGTTATTACCTATTTTTAAAACCTAATATTTTTTAAAATAAAAATTAATTTAATTTAATTATTTTATACCAGTGTTTTTTATTAACAATATTATTAATTTTGTCCAAAAAACAAAAAACCCAAAGTTTTAATTTTTAATATTATTTATAAAAGTTATCAGTTTTTATTTAAATACTTTTTATTGTAATTGTATGTTTTATAAATATTTAAAATTTTATTTAGTAAAATTCTTTGTTTTTTTTTCATAAGCAATATTTATTTGTAAAATATTTTAATTTTTAATTTAAAACCCAAATTAAGATTTCTAATTTTTAAAGTTATTATTTGTTAAAAAAATTTAATGGTTTTTTTATTTTAAAAAAAAAATTTTTTAAAATTTTTCGCAATTTCTTGCTTCTTGTTTACACATGTATTTAGTCGAATAAAATATTTATTTAAAAATTTTTTGTTATTAACACTTGATTTTTAAAATACTTTTAATATTCAATTAAGACCTAATTCTTGAGTTTTAATTTTTTTTTTAAAAAATATCAATCATTTTTAACAGGATAATAAAAGGCTTTTTTTTTTGTTAAAGAAAATAAAAAGTTAACTCGATATGAGATAACACGAAATAGAATGCTTTTATCATTTTTATCAACTAAATATATAAAGTATTAATGCTATTCAGCATTTCAAAGTAAATAATAGAATTGAGTCATTTCTCTATCCTGAAAAAGAAATTTTAGGTTCAATAATTGATGCCGATTAAGCATCAAGTTAATTGTTAAATAGGATAATTGAAATACAAAAAAGCAGTAAATCAGATTTCGGTTGTTATGTTTTAGGGGAATAATATAATTGGTATATTATTGATTTCAGGTATTATTCAGTATGTCACGTGTAATTAAAAGAAAGAGCAACATATTTTTTTAAAAAATTTTCATTAAAAAGTTTTCAGTTCAGTTACATAAATAAATTACAACTTGATTTTCATTATTATTATTATTTTCAGCTTTTTAGTTGAGAATTTCTTTTATTTACAATAATAATCCCTTACTACTTCAAAATATATTGATAGTTTTCATATTTGAAATTGGGGTAGCCATAACAAAAGATTGAGCTGGTTTATTTATTTATTAAAACCAACGAACGAAATTCTTTTGAACGATTTCTTTTTACTTGGCTAACTAAATCAAAAATAATTTCTAATACAACTTTCAACTTTATTATCTGATTCTCGAATAAATTTAACCTTTGAATCGCTGAATTTGTGTAATGACAGAGGGCGACAAAATCTATTATGAGAAATATTTTAGATCATATTTTTTTTATTTGTGCATAACTGGTTGTCCAAGGTTAAGTAATGTTTATTCATTGATTTTATACAAAAAACACTAATAGACTAATACTTTTGATTGAGTTGGTAATTATTTTATTTGCGACTCCAAATTTTAGATGGAGTATGATAACTTTTATCTCTGCCCAAAGATCTTCTTGATATACCTTGGAATCGTGTGAAAGTGCTTTCACCAGAAAAAAGAAAGGAACCCTTTCTTCGTTTTTTTTTTTTTATCAAATTTTCAGCCTATTTGAGTCATTTCTTACGATATGTTTAATAATTGCGGGTTTACACTCTTCCAAGTCTAACTTTTACAAGATTATAATATATTGTAGGATTGCATGCTAAAAAACAAACCATTTACTCTTGTTGATATTAATAGCCTTTCAAAACGTTACTCGTTTATGTCACTTATCAAATTATCAAATTTTAAGGGAAATCAAATTCGACTTAACCTTAAACAGGAAAGCCAAATTCAACCTTTGGAGTTAATTTCCCAAAACAAGGATTTTCACGATCAAAAATTCTTGCTTATTAAAAAAAAGCATCTGAATCCTATGTAAAAAAAGGTTGGGAAAATATATTATAACTAATCACAAATCATGTTTCGATGAGAACTTTTGTATTATTCTTTATCTCTCGCATAAGAAATTATAATAATGCACGAGAAACAGTTCTCAAAAAATAATATTTATCCCATTTAAAGCCCATTTCCCACTATAATTTTAACCGTTCTTTTTCAAAGTTTTTATTTTCAAAACCTTGAATAAATTTAAAGTTCAATGGTGAATATGTTGCTCCCGGAACAAGCATATTGATTTTATTAACTATAAAGTGTTATCTCAATAGTCATCTTTAATTTTCAAAGGCATGGTTCGCAATAAGAAATATCTTTCAGTTACATGTTTCTTTGAGAACAATCTTTTAAATAAAATTCCTTAAAATGTTGAAAAAGCAGAATTAGATTTATCCTATAAGCTTTGAAGCCTTTTTAAAGATTGAAAGTAAATTTGCACATTATTTTCAAATTTCAAAACAAAAATTTTATCCACAATAGTTTTAAATAATGCAGTAAATCAAAAATAAAAATCCTAAATGTCAAAATGACAATTTCTCAAGAGGAACGGTTTATTTTATTTGAATAATTCCATAGCATACATTTTTTTGTACAAACTAGCTATTCTTTGTAAGAATTATAAATGCTGAAATATGTTGGCAATTCAATATTCTTACTATTAAATTTGGATTAGAATATATTTCAAGCTACCATTACTATGGATTTTTCTTGCCAACATTATTATTTCCATTTTTGTTTCCATTATTGTTTCCAACATTACCATTTCCATTATTGTTTCCATTTCCACCCGTGGCTCTCTTGTCCCATCTTCCGTTTCCACCCCAGCCTCGGTTTCCGTTTCCATTCCAGTTTCCATTCAAGCTTCCTCGGTTGAGGTTTCCGTTAAAGTTTCCGTTTCCAGAACCTCGGTTGAGGTTTCCGTTAAAGTTTCCGTTTCCAGAACCCCGGTTGAGGTTTCCGTTAAAGTTTCCGTTTCCACTACCAATGTTTCCGTTTCCGTTTCCGTTTCCATTTCCACCAAAGCCATATCCACCGTCAAAGTCAAATCCACCTGGGAGGGGCGACGAAGTAACAAATTCAAATAAAACAAAAACGAGAAGGATAACTGAAGTTAAAAAACGCATTTTAAAAATGTTGGCTTTCTCCTTTGAAAAATTTGAAATTATGAACAAAAATTGTTTCTTAACCAAATTGATCTTTGTATTAAAATCAAAGGGGAAGATGAGGGTGTTTGGGGGGACTGATTGAAGCTCCTTTTATAAGATTTTTTTGTCAAGTATAACTTTCGGAAAATTGTCTATTTCCCGTTTGTTTAAAGATATTTTCCCAACTATAATAATTGATTTCATTCAACTCTTTTTTTGGTATAATACACAAGCTAGCTGATTTGGTTACAGATTCAATTTTAGATTTTTAGATTGTTCTTTGGGTTTTTAACCCAATCAGTTGGGAATATTGGTAATTTCCCAAAACTAAATTAATTTGGTAAATTAATTTCTTGTTCCACGAATATTTTCATAAAAATGATTGAGCAAAGCTTGTGATAATTTGCTAAATACTGCCATTATCTTTCTATGGTATATATAATCTAAAGGGTGATGTCAATTCTCCAAATCAGAACAGAAAATTAACACAAGAGGTTTTCAGTGTCATATTTTAGAACAAATTGAATGCCCAAAATAGTAATATTTGACATATAAGCCACTTCTATCTTTGAAAGCCAAGCTTAGTTAAGTACACATCGTAATATAATAAGAATTTTTCGTATTTTCGGCTCTTTGAAATTTGCTCATATTCAGCCAATTAATTTGGCAATTCGCAAGGCTTTAACCAACTAAATTCCATGATATAATATTTCCATTATTTTGGATTTTCTTGTGAATATCTTAAAGATCTTATCTTAAATATTAAATTTCTCAAAGATTGGCTGGGGCAATATTTGGGAATAAAGATAATGGGAGGAAATAAATTAATTGGGCGAAATCCACGGTTTTCTAAAAATAAATCTCCAAAATTTATCTAAAATTGCCAATATGACCTCTTCCATTTTCAGTCAAAATTCCCTGCCTGTGTGAATATCTCGAATTAATAATCTGATCTAATAAATATTTGCTGAACCATTATAATCATCTCATTGTAATCTATGTCATTTGAACTGGTTTTTATTTCAATATTTCTACAAAATGAGATCGCTCTTAAGCTGAATACTCACATTTAATACGAATTGAATTTGAAATACAATTTTCCCTTCAAAGACGAAAGCTAATTAGTAAGATTTTGTGTAGCAAAGAAAACAGAAGTTGAAAATACAGCCTGGGAATATTTTATTTTTTCATAAAACAGAAGATTACATCCATCGTTTAAAATAGTATTATACTGTATATTGACAAAATATAAACTTTAGCCTTCAAATCATCATGAATTATACTCAAAAAAATTGATGATTTAAAATTAAGAGGTAAAATTATATGCTTTATTTTTATACGTATAAATTAATTTATTTAAATAATTTATACAATAATTATATAGGCATGTTTAATATGGATTTTCAAATTGGTTTTAATTCTATTAAAAAACATTTTATATTATTAACATTTAAGAATATTAATTTACAAATTAATATTAAAAAAGTCTTTAATGATTTTTTTTTACATGGAATCATTTTTATTAAAAGAGTTGGCTGCTTTAAAAAAAGAAAAGAGAAAAGGTTGTTTCTTCACTTTTTTAGATTTTTTGATTATTTTAAGCAGATATAAAAAAATAAAGAAAAAAAGTAGTTTTATTATTAGTTTGTCGTTAAAAATCTTAAGATTTTTTATAATAATAGTAATTATGTTAAGATTGGTCTTAATTATTTAGAAAAGATTTTAAATGAAAAAAAAACTCTTACTTAAATCCAAAAATAGTGTTTTGAAACCAATAAAAAATTATTATTTATTTAAAAGAAATGTTTTTACAAAGTGTTATTAAGTAGGTTTAATAGCTGTAAATATTTTATTAATAAAAATATTATCAATAATTATAAAAATACAAAACTAATATTGTTATTTAAAAAAAGCAAATTATATTTATTTTAATTTAGATTTTTATGGTCTTGGTAATTTTAATTATTTTTTAAAAACTTTTAATTTTATAAAATATATTAATCATTATTATATATTTTACTTATTTTTATTTTTAAATTTTATTATTTGAAATAGTTAATATTTTTATTAAATAAATAAAAATAATTTTATTTTAAGATTTATTAATTAATTTATTTTAACAAATAAATTTTTTATTAACATATTAAAAAAAAGAAACCTCTTTTTTTTTCTTATTTTTATGATTATATTTGTAAAATAAAATAGTTATAACTTTTATTTTGATATTTTTTTACTAATTCTAATATTTAAAAAGCTTTTTTTAAAATAAAAACAGTTAAACAAGATTTTTTTAAAAATTTTTTTATTCAAAGTTTTTTTTAAGTATTTAATTAAGACTAGTTCTAATATAATTACCATTATTAAAAAAGTTTAAAATTTTTTAATAACAAACTAATTGTAAAATTATTTTTTTATTATTTTTAAATGACCAAAAAATCAAAAAACCTAAAAAACCATTTTTTTTTCTTTTTTTAAAACAATCAATCTTTTTATTTAGATAATAGCAATAACAATTATGTTTATTAAAGTTGGTTTTAATTAATATATAATTAAATTACTTAATATATTAAATTCTAATTAATCTTTATTAATTTTAAAAACAAACTAAATTATGTTTTATATATAATTTTAATTAATTAATCTATTGAGTTTTTTAATTTTAAGAATTAAACTAATTAAATAAAAATTAAAACATCTTTTTTTTCCTATTTTTTAGTAATATTGTTTTTAGTAATAATTGAAAAATTATTACAAATTATTAAAATTTTTTTAAATAAGTGGTTTTTGCTTTGATATTTAATAAAATTACAAAAGGTTAATTAAATTTATATTAAGTTTGTTTTTTAATTTTAAATAGTTTTTTGGTTTAAAGTTAATTATAAAAAACAATATTAAGCTTTTTTGTAAGAAATTTATATCCTAAATTTTTTTAAATATTATTATTTATATTTGTTTGTTAATCTCATTTTTTTATTATTTTTAAGATTATAAAATTTTTTATAATATTTGTTTTTGCTTTTTTGTAGTTACTTTGTATAATATTTTTTGAGTGTTTTTGGTAAAATTGTTATTATTAAAATAAAATCTGTTAGTTATAATAATATACTATTGTGTATTTTAAGTTTTTTGAAACTGTTTTTACTTGGTAATCGATTTTAATAATAAAAAATAATTTATTATTATTATTTTTAAGTTTAAAAAAGCTTTTCTATAAAATAACTGCTAAAACTAATATTTTATACAAAAATTATATTTAATAAAAAACTTTTGAATATTAGCATTATTACCAATATTAAAGTTTAAATTATGGTATTTATTTATAAAACTTTTTTTGCTGTTTCTCTTAAGCAAAATTTTAAGTTTTCTTTTATGTTCAAAATTTTTGCTAATTAATTTATTAAATCTATATTTTATGTTAAAGCTATTGTTTTTTTAATTGTTTTTTTTGGCTGTTAAAGTTGTTTTGTTTCTCTAAAAGCTTAAATTAAGTATATTATTAATTTAATTATTATTGTATTTAAATATTTTAGTCGATTTAAAGATAAGAAAAAGACTTAATTGTTTAATATAAGTAATTTTGAAGGTAATAAATCATTTATTATCAATAATAAAATATATATATAACATAACATATACTATAATAGAAAATAAAATTAAGTTTAATAAAAATACAATTAAAGAATTATTACACAAACTTGTTAAGAATGAAAAGATTTTTGCCAAGTATTTTGACAAGATTAAATCATTAGATGTTTTTGTTTAAAAATAAATAAATATTTATTGGCTTAGACCTAAATAATTAGTTATGTATTGTAAAAATATGAGCCAAAGCTATAGTTTAATTTTTAGAAATAAGAACAATACAGGTTTTTGGTAAAATTACACTTAGTTTAAACATAAAAAAAAATCAATTAATTATTGACTAAGTTGTTAATTTACTATATTATGTTCTTTAAAAAATTCAGAATCTTTTATAAAATATATAATGTAAAAGTTAAATGAATTAAATATCAAAAAAAACATTAATAATTAGTATATAAAACTGTTATATTCTTTTTTTGGATCTGCTTGAGATTTAATGTGTAAAATTATAATGCATTAATTGTGTGAATTTTAAAAGACAATTATTCTTTCTTTTATATTTAAATTGTATGAGTTTTCCAATTTTCTGAGATTATTTTCAATAATTCAGAGAATTTTTGTTATTTGCAAGATTTAAATGAATAGACTGGTAATCTTGTAAAAAATTTGATTTTTTTATTATTGTGAAAATTAGTTTACAACCCCAAAACCAATTTTAAAATAAATTTCGCTTTAATCAAGCTTTTACCATAATAAAGTGAACATTATTAAGAATTGACTTTGTAAACAGACTCTAAAATTGTTATTTGAATAATGATTGATTAGACAAATTTTGGAAGAAATGTAAATCTCATAAAGGTAATTCTTTTCTTTCAATTTAAAGTTGCTCATGTTAAGAAATGAGTTTCGATATTGTTTTATTAAATTTCTATTCAATGACGTTCTCACTGATAGTTTTACCCAAAATACCGTTAATTTAACATTTCAAATCGTTTAATATATTCAAAAAGAAAACCCTGTAAAAGTTTCGCTAGCGATCTTTCTGCAAACCGCTTTTACGAAAGCTTTGAAAGTACTCCGAATTTGGAATTTCACAAAACGAGACTCTCGTCGATGATATTAAAAGATTTTTGAGTATCGCTGACCCAAATGATAGCTTTACGTTGTACTTAAAAAGTAATTATCAAATCTTACCTTTCGAAGTTTTTATGTTTTTTCAGTTTAATTGAATTATCAATCTTTTAAGTTTTAATATAGGATCTAAATCAGGTTTCACATATTTAATTTTTGAATACAATTTTTTATTTAATTTAAGTTTTGATAGTGCTTTCTATAATAGTAGAATTCCAAGTTGTAAAAGAAAGTATAAGAAATTAGTAAATGACCCAAATTGAATATTTTCTAATATTTTTTGAATAATTGGGCATTTTATTTATTAAATTATTCAAAATTATATTATTATTATTATTATTATTAAACAGGATTCTTTTACTTTTTTAAATACTTTAAACTAATTATTAAAAATCTATTAAATTTCTACATATAAAAGAATCATTTTTTATATGCTTGTATTTTTAACTGTTATATATTTTATTTTTTAGATTAATAAAGCAAAAATTTTTGATTATTGACAAGTTGGTAGAAATACTTTAAAATAATCTATTTTAAATAAAACAGCTTGGAGAATTCTTTTCTAAAAAAATAATTTCTTTTAATAAAAAATGATTCAAGCATCAATTGGTTTTCAAATCTATTTTAACATTGTGTGTACAATTTTAAAAAAAATTAGATTAAAAAATTCTTTGTTTATTTGCCAATTTTCACAATTTTTGTGAATACTTATTACATGCATCAAAAATCATCTTAATATCTGAAGTTAAAAATAAAACTTGATCAGAAAACTTAAAACTATCAAGTATTTTGAAAGTTAAAAATTCAAATTTAGATTTAGATTTAAAAAACTGTAAACATTAAAACAATTAAATTAATGTTTTATTTAAATAATAAAACTTTTAATCCGAAAAAATAAAAATGAGCACTTTCAATGATAATTTGTTTTTTATTATTTTTGTTTGGTTTTTTTTTCCAATTAAATTTTAATTTTAAACTATGAAAAACGGTATAAAAAGTTTTGATTTATCATTTTGCAAATATTCCCAATATATATATTTTTTTTAAAATAAACCTGAAATATTTTTCACAGTTCTTCAAACTATTTCAAGATTTTCAATAAAATTTTGAAAATTTTAAATTTCTTTTTTTGAACTAAATATCATTAAAAACATCAATTTAATTTTTTTATTTTTTACATATAATTAATTTTTATATGTAAAAAAAATGACCATATTTTATTTTTAGACAAAATATCTTGAAATTTGGACACATCATATTCTCAAAAATTAATTGCTTGTAAGAATTTTCTATGTATATCTCAGAAAAATAACTTCAGAAAAAGAATTTTCTCACATTTGAATACTTTTTTTAAAGCCTATGTCTTAAAATATAATTTGTTTTTATGTATCTATTGTGTTAAAAAGTACGAGCCCTGGTCTATATTGAATTATAAATTCTATAATTATTTACATTACATATTGAAATTTTTTCCGCATTTTCCCATAGTATATCCAAAATAGGGTCCATTATGAGATTTAATATAAGAACTAAAATCATGAGACGGTTTTTCTGCTAGTTTTTTTCGGAATTCATTTTCGTAGGTCAAATTACAATTCTATCAAAAGAAGAATTTAGCTGAAAATTGATCATAAATTAAATGCCAATTAATTCATTTTAAAAGAAAAATCCAAAATAATCTATCATTAATTCTTACCTGACTTTCTTGGCCATCACCATCATCACATTGAAAAATTGTAAAAACTTTTTGATTTACATTCCCAAACGTACAAGCACAACTTAGCTCATCGGAGATCCAATATTCAATATTAGGATGTTTGAATTTGGGTCCAAGAAGAAGTGGAACATAATCATTTTTAAATGTTACTCGGTTCACAAAAACACAACAATCTAGGCTATATGAAATTGAACTGTCACCAATACGTGGAGCTCCAAACGTAGTAGCTTCAATTTTAATTCCCCTTGTTATTTCAAATAAATTTAAGGCGGCATAGATTGCAAATGCTTATTTCAAAAAGATTTGATCGATTAGAATGATCAAGTTAGGTGAAAGTTTAAAGAATTATCGAATTGAATAAAAGATTATTCATTACCTCCTCCTTCCCCATGACCAGTGAAAAGATACACATGATTTTTATAATATGGATTATCTAAATATATTTTTAATAATTTCAAAACTTTTCCTTTACCACCATCATGGTACTTCTTAAAGGCATCTGATGGAACAAAAATGGGGTATATTCCAGAATTAGGGTATTTGAAAGAAGCATTAGATTTATCCCGTCTTATCATTTCATCAAATGTCAATTTTCTTCCTCTTAGTTGAATAATGATAGCGCGAGAAAGTCCATATCTTGTCTGGATTGGCCTGTAGCTTGGAAGAACCCATGCTGTGGCCAAAAGTATTCAACTTTCCAGATCAATAATTCAATTTCTATGAAAATTGAAAAATTTATTGCAAAGAACTTAAAATGTCTCTACCATAAATATCATTTTCAAGGATGCCGCTATCTTCTAATAAACAATAGGTTTGGTGTGCATAGAAAGCCATTTCAGAGAGAAACTGTAATTTTTGCAAATCTAGTACTTTTGACGGTTTTTGAACACCAAAGATTCTTTTTTTTAATTTCATTTTTGACAATTCTTTTTTTTCAAAAGGATTTTTTATTAATACTAATTTTTCATGGAAATATTGTGAATTCATTTCATTTGAAAGTTGTAATTGTGAAATATTTTTTTTCTGAATTCTAGAAAATTTTTCTGAATTTGATGATGTGAATCTGAAGCTGAAAGAATTTAAATAGATTGTGATTATAATAATGAAAAAAACCAAAAACCAAAAATTCAGCATTTTAGTTTAAACCTTAATTTTAAATTTTTGACAGTCTTTTTTTATATCTTGTATCTGTTATGCTGCTTTTTTTTATAATGTTTATGTTTTTTGTCGGGAGAATGACAGAGTCGCAATTCGGGTTATACAAGCGTTAAACTGAGGCTTGATTTTCAAATTATCATTTACCCGAAATCTAATCTTACAATCTTTGCCAATTTTATTAGACAATTTTGTGAAAGTGTTTTGAAATTTACGAAAAATTAAATCCGAAGTCTATTTTCGGTTACATATTAAAATATTGATGGAGATATATAGGTTTTGTAAGAATTTTAACTTGTCTTTTGAAAAAGGAAAAACAATAAAATAGTTGGAAAGACAAAAAATTAAATTACCAACCATAAAATTATCAGGTCTGTATATTTAGATCTAGCCACAATTTAAATCTTATTTATTTTTAAAACACATTACCTAGATATTGAGCATTAAGTATAAAATATTTTCAAGAGAAATCTTTTATTAATATTAAATCAAACTTTTTATTATACATGTATTTAAATTGATTGGTAGAAAATTTTACTTTGAACTTTTTCATTAAATTGCATAAAATAGATTTTTTTTTAACCCAACTTAATGGTTACATTGACCATATATTTGCTACATCTTTGTAGTGAGCTCATGGCATTTGAAATAAGAGATTGTTGTACATGTTTTCAACCCAGTCAATTTAGCACGGGATGATTTATCATTTATAATATAATAGATAAAAGATGAGATTGAATTTATAGAAAAGATATGGTCTTTCTTTATTTTTTAATTTAGAAAAAAAAGAAAGAAATTTTGAATCAATCAAGAGAATTATACCATAAATTTTTTAGTAAATCTATTTTCTAAAGGAGTTAAAAATAACCCAATGATAATATTGATGATTTTTCAATAAGGATACCTTTGGAATGGCCAAATTTGAGTCTCTTTTCTTAAATAGCTATAGAAGTTTTCGTTATCTTGATTAAGACTTCAAAATTCCGGTTTACTAGTAGGGAAAACCTAGGTTTTGCAAGATAAATTGAAGTCAGATTTATCCAGGTTTTCGAGTAAATCGTTCAAAATAGAGCAGAATCTTTAAAAAGAAATTTAAAGGATAAATTAATGCAATATTTTATTCATGATAAAAAGCCTTTTCATCATCTCATTTTTTAAATATAAATTTTTTATCAAGAAAAAATTTAAAACCATTTGAAGCCTTTCAAAATAGAAATGTGAAAGTCTTTTGGTTTGCCAAATTTATGTAAAGATCCTTCCTAAAAACGAATAACCCAAATTTCGGATTAGTCATTTTACCTTGTTATTGGGAAACCGTTAAACGTGGTAATTAAAGACTCAAGAAAAGCCTTAAACATTATACAAATATTTTACAAATCTAATATGGTAGTCATTATAAAGAAACAAACAAACAAACATTTACTTCACACACATATATATATATATATATATACTGTTATCTTTAAAAAGCTTAGAATGAATGAATCATTACCTGGACATGCTCTTTGCATCAAAAACTAAAATTATTCAATCTAACTTGAGCTTGAAAACATGTCAAACAAGATTTTATCTCACCCAAAAGCCTTTCAAGCCTACTTAAAAGTTGCCATAATTTTTCTCTTGGCTTTTTTCATAATATTCAGGGTGGAATTTTCAGTTGAGGCTGTTGTTATACCAAAATCCCAAAACCAGCAACTGTTCGTCGCCAATTTTTCAAAAGACCCTATTTTCCCAAATACAATTCTCAATATTTTTGATCCAGATTTTACAAACGAATCAATATCATTGCCAATTTTTGAAGAAGATACCTTTTCAAGCACAAACACCAAACAAAAGCTAGGTAAGAGTATTCAGAAATCTGAAAAAAATTATGAATTCTTTAAAAATAACTTCTCCTTGGCAATTGTAAATTTAAAAGAAATTAATTTAACCTCAATTTTAGGCTCAATAGTGAAAAATGAGTCAATTTTAATAGATAATTTTATTAATAAGGAAAATTTGGCAATGTCGTTAGATGGTGGTTACATTGGAGAATATAAAGTTATTCAAGGTAAGTTCAATTAATCGCCTTGGTAATAACAGTAGCATTTTTTTTAAAGATCTTGACGTAATTCTTACTAATTTAAACATTTACATTTAATCATTCAAGTGAATAGAACACCTCGATATAATTTACTTTCAGACATTGCAATATATTCCGAAAATTCCTATTGTCTCGATGATATTGCAACCGAATTTTCAAATGGAGTTCATGGTATTTTTGTCAAAGCTTTATTGAAATCGTTAATTTCATCGTGAAAGAATTAATTCTTCATCACCTGTCATTAACAGGCGAAATTAAAGATGAAAGGAACCTTAATGGGCTATTATTCACTGTAACATACCTAAGTGGTGAAGAATCTCGATTAAATGAATTTCTTAATAAACCAGAGTTGATTCCTTACGTAGATCTTCTAGCAGCCGAAGTTCCATTCGCTCAAGTTCATGCCGGTTTCTTTCGCGAATATCAAAATGCTTCGCTGTATATTCATCGGAGGATTGCGCGATTTATTTTTCTTGTAGACGACAGAGACAAAAAGCCAATTTTTTTCACAGGGCATAGTTTAGGTGGTGGTACGTTAACATTTGACGGTTATCTTTTATCGATTTCATTGAATATTTACAACTGAATTCATTTCTCAAATTTCCTCTCTCTTATCAATAAACTATATATATTTTTAGTATATGCAACGTTTGCCGCACTCGTGTTCAAAAAAGCATTTCCAAAACGACGAATTTATGTGATCACATATGGTCAACCACGTATTGGTAATCAACATTTTGCCAACTACGTCGATAATACTCTAATAAACCCCTCAGGAGAATCAACAGTTTATCGCGTGATTTTTTCGAATGACAACATACCACATTTACCAATTTCTCAAAAAACGTATACACATCCAGGGATAGAATATTGGATCAAATCTCGGGATCAAACTACATTTGAATGTCCTGGGTTAAAGGGGACTGAAAATCAAGTGGGCTTTTGATTAAAGAGATTTTGAAAATTTAAGAATTAAAAGTAGAAATCTAATCTTTTATTTCCTTTTTTTTTAATTAGAAATGTTCCAATAGTGTAAAAGACTTAACAAGGAATGCACATAACGGACCTTATTTTGGGATCATAATGGGGTCTTGTATTGCCCTTGATAATATTGGAAGTTTTGTTTGATTTTGACGTAAAGGGATGATCGAAATAGACTCCATACGCAGGATCTTATTTTCCCTGTCAAAAGAGAAGGCGTCATTTATCGGTAAACGGTCTTGTTCACTACAAAATATTTACCCAAAATGGTTTCGAAATTCTCACGGTAATACATAGCCCCGTTGAAAAAGTCATTAAAATAATATCGTGGTGCATATAAACTACGCCACTATCCATGTGTTTATATCCGCTGTACAGATCTTTCTAAAAACCTACATCTTACTACGCATTTGTCACCAAAAAAGATTCCACATGTACCAATCATCAATTTGAACTGCGGTTCCCTCGAATTTGTCACTTAAGGATGCATAGGTAATTGCTTTGAAATCCGGATAAAACATGGAATCCCAGAGATTTCCATAGGTCACATTTCTCGCTACGCCAAAAACCAAATAATTTTTTATATAAACGTAGGCTCAAAAGACCAGCCAAAAAATTCAAATCAATTCGAATCAAGCTTTAATTTCTTTACAAAAGAATAAAACTGATAAGCTTTGAAATCAATCAAGCTAAACAGTAATATCAACATCAAAAATATCAATAAATTCTTTATAACCCACATTTTAAACCTCCAATAAATCACCACTCTATAAATCATGGAAACTTTTAGTAATTTTGAAGAGACCTGGGAGGAAATCTTTGATTGGGATGTGGAGGAGGATGTCGAATTTGCCAAACGAATTACCATCACCTCGATACATCCGAATCTAGGAAAAACTTTCTCTACTTCCTCATATGATCATTTAAATGAAGAAAACAACAACGAAGATGATGAAGAAGTTGAAAATTCTTACGAATATATTGAAACTTATCAAAAAGCCACATTTTCAAATATCCTGAAATCATCTCGTTGGGGCCCTATGGTTATTCCAACTGAACAAAACCTTTACAAAAATAAATCTACTAGCCGGCGAAATATCAAGACCAAAATTTATCCAATTCCAACAATAAATAACTCTTACTCATCATCATCATCATCATCATCATCATCATCAGAGGATGAAAAATATCGTATAAATCGTCGTCGTGAACAAAAAGAAATTGCAAAACTTCATGATCGACGATTATATTCCCAGTTATTGGGTGACCAAGAAATTCAAGATGCTTATTTCCGGGGTGATAAAGTTCAAAACGGAAATGAAAATGAAAGTTATTTATATTTGAAAGCTTGTAGAAAGGCTATGAAGGATAGGAAAAAGTTAAAAGGAAAGTGAGAAAACGATTAGTTCCTTAAAGAAAGAGAATAGGGTAAAATCTTGACCAATTTATTTTTATAATAGTTTTCCTTTTTCTCTATATTTATTTTTAATGTATTTATATTCTGGAAATTTTTAGTTCAATTCTTTCTGTTAATTAAAATTTAAGTAAATACAATATTTCGACCTTTATATTCTGTTTTTTGAACGAGTCTATAAAATCTACTTGATTTAATCAATGTTTTGTTAATTCTTTAAAAAAAACTTGACAGAGTTAATTTAATATTACTTAGCATTTTACTTTATTTTTTGATTATTTGAACTACAGTATCAGTTTATTAGTAGTAATAAAATAACTTTTGTTTTATATACTAATTGCTAAATGATTTTTTCTATGCATTTCAACCTGATATTTTTTGAAATATTTGAATTGAAATTACAAATTACTAAATAATGGTTTACTTTTCTTTAATGTAAATATTATTGGATAAATCAATATATATTTTCTTGAGTTTTTATCAATTTTAGATAAAAATCAAAGAAATCAAAGTCAATGTTTCACGCCTCAAAAATGATAAAATTTTTGTTAAATTAACATATTTTTGTGTCATTTTATTTTTTATTATTAAAATAATTGATCACACTTATTTTTCATTTGAAAAATTCATTGAAAACAATATTTATGCAGTTTTAATAAATATAATAAAAAAGACTTTATGATTAATTTCATAAAAAATATATATATTTTTTAAAATCAAAAAATGGTTTATTATAATAATTCATGATTTACATTAAAAAAATTTAAATTATAATAATTTGATTAAATTTTTTATAATTCGTCAAATTAAAATATATATATATACAAATAACAAATTGGTTAAAATAATTGGATAGCTTTTTTATTAATGAGAGTAAATATTTGAATTTGCATCATTTGGGTAAAATTTTTCGGAATTATGAGCTCATCTTTTTGTACGATTATATTCTTATATTACTCGAAATTTTTTTGGTTTTTTGTTACAAATTCAAATGTTTTGTTAAATATTTATAAGAAACTAATCAAAAAAAAAACCTTATTTGTGCATTGATATATAAAAATTTTCTAGTCTTGTGTTTATGAATAAAAAGTTTAAAAAAATCCGGTTAATAGAATTGAATAAAACAATATTATAATTTTAAATCATGATTAAAAATTTTATATTAATTAAAATAAAAATTTATTATAATTTTTATTTATATTTATACTTATACTTATGTTTATGCTTATATTTTATATTTTATATTTAAATTCATTAATTCTTAATTGGTCTCAATTTAGAATACATAATCTGTTTATTATTTGGTCACAGCACGGTCATACGGTTAAAAGATTTCTCTTTCTCTTTTGTTTGGTTTAAAAATTGAAATTTTTTAATGCAAAAGTGTTTGAATTGCTTACCATTATTTTGAAAGGATGCAAGTATTTTAAATTTAATAAATAATTCTATCATAGAAGAGAATTGTGAAAAAGATTTTCTTAATTGTATTTTAATTTTTTACAGAGAACCATCCAAAATAATCAGTCGGTTACCATTATATTTTTCGATAGTAGGAATCACACAAACAAAAAATGTTGGAGAATAACCATGCTTCATATGAATCTCTTTCCGTTAACCGTTTTTTGTAGAATCGTCAGATCGATAACCTCATCTATGGAGACATTTCTACAAAATCTCAACTGTGTTCTTGCCAATTATCACGCCTCACATTCCTTCTATGGTATCATGCAATTAGAAAGCTTAATTACTAGCAATTAGCTATGCAAGGAGGATCATTGGAAGTACAAAAAAAAGATTTGTGACAATTCAGTCGTAATTACTTTGATGGAAAGGAAATCCACAGGTTTTATAAAGTGACTCTGAACAGATTTTGATGTACCAAGCTTCTCTCTGAGTTTTAATTGTTCTAGATTCTTCACAGACTTGTTCTCATGATGAAGACTAATTTTAACTTCTTCTAAATATATATGCTCTCGTGGTTTCCCCAAAGTTCCTACTTGATATTATGAAATTAATGTGTCATTGCGGCACCCATGTGTCCTCGATACATGTCTGAGAATCTTTATCAGTCCTACAAGGTTTATATGCACGGGTCATGGCTGATGTTTTGCAGTATGCGTACATCACATACCACAGTTGAGATTTTCCACAATGATAACCAATTACCTGTGGTTTATTGAAAAATGGATTTACAGATTATACCTTCAAAAATAAAAAAAAGTTTAAAAACATTCTCAATTAAACTCTAATTGGTACTTTTTACCCTTTTTAAAATGCGAGAGTTGAATATTAATACATGTATTATTTATAAGAAAAAAATATATGATCTAATAGTGGATATCAAAAATATATTAGATCAGTTATCTTTGATGTAATATATTTATCATTTTAGATGAATCATTGATGTTTATAAAAAATTTATTACATTAGATATTGAAATTCTCATTACAAACTCGATCGATTTTTTGATTAAAATGAATAATTTACAAAACCGAAAAAATTTAATTTTTTCAATGGTTGCTTCTATTGTTAAACGTGGTCATTCTTAAACTTAAGTTTAAATTTTTTTATCTAATAATTTAAAAAGCTATTAAGCTTTAAATATTTGATAGAGTTTTTGCAGTAATATATCTAACGCTTTTAAAGCCTTAAATATAAAAAGTATTGGATTTCAAAATTACATTATTTTTCACGCGTTTGAATCCCTTTTGTGGGTTATTTCAATTGATTTGGAATGAGTCAATATAGTTAAGTGAATACTGGGAAACATTGATTTATAAAATGATGTATCCTACGAAAATTTTCAAAGGATTGACGGATTGGTAATATTCGGATCAGTTTATAATTTGAGATAAAATATGAGTGAATGTATTTACAAAAAATTTGACTAAAGAAAAGCTTTTTTTTGCATTTTTTACTAAAATTATTTTATTTTTCAAAATCATCCAATCCCTCTGGTGTCAGATTTCTTGATGGTGTCTCGTCGAAACCATCACCGCCGTTATGGTTAGAAGTGGAAAAATTGGAGATAGGCGATGTTGCTGTGCTTTTAGGATAAAAAGATCTCGTTGTTGTTGTCGTTGTTATTGTATTTGAATTTGAAGGAGAGACTTCACGGCTCGATAATGATTTTAAATATTTTTTACCGGAAACCGTTGATGATGAGCTAATAATGGTATTACTCACCGACCCATCATACGAAAAATAATTCATATTCGCAGATGGTGAAACTTCACGAAACTTTTCTTTCCTCACATAGACTCCAATATTCGATAATGCAAATTGCTCTAATCGTGTTGGAGATAACTCATAACTACGTGATCTTTGACTTGATTCTTCATCTACATTTTGATTTGGTTCTGGCGCGATTACACCATCATTCGGATTCTCACGAAATACTTTCGGTACCGTAATTCCGAATTGTGACATATTATAAGCAGTAAATGCCGAACTAAAACATTCAAAGTACCAATACATTGTAACTTGTTCTATAATTGGTAAAATTCGATAAACACACATTCCCACCAGCTGAAGAATATCGATAAAAAATAGAACTGTCTGAAAATGGGTGTATCGTAACATCTTTACGTTTCGTCTTAGATTAACATGACGACGAAGCATTTTAACCAACTGGAAAAAAAATATCGATTCAGCGATGATATAATAAAATCGCCACAGCGGAGCTAGTACCCTTTCAATTTTTTGTAGTGTTATTAGTATCTCGCATTTTTGCGATTTTTCAACGTTTCCCTGAAAACATTGGAAATCAGAAATAACACTAGCAAATATGAAAATTGCTAATGACACCATACAAGCGCAGATAAATGCCAGGTGAAGGTATTGACGATCCCGAAATTGTTCACAGACCAACGACGTCCTCTTATATACCAGATAGAACATGCCAGATTTTGAGATTTGATACGATATATGAACTAAAAGGTTGATATGAGCTATAACAGATGCCTCGATTAGCCCTTCATTGGCGTATATCAGAAGAATGACAGCGAATTCGTGAAATAAAGTGAATATGTTGACTATATTTAAAAGTTTGTCATTATAGCCATTCGTTGTTAACATTCGTAATCGAAGGTAGGAATGTGCCGTTAGTGATAACGCGACACCTACTAATGCCGCTCCTAACATGTTGCTCAAGACATCATGATCTAAGTGACGCTGATATAACATTTTTTTTGCTTGTAGTTTCTTGAATTAAAAGAAATTAGGGCTCGAGGAGAATTTAATTCAAGCTTATGATGATTTTGATCAATGCTTAAAGCATTTGTAATTGTTGTTGATGATGATGTTTTTTAATTTTGTAAAAGATGGTGAGGGTAACGAATACGAAATGTGAATTCTGTCATTAATGATTGATAAATCGATTAATGGCAAAAAAAACCCTATTTATACAAAATCTAACACCAAATTATAATATGATTAAACCCTGCATCACGCAATTTTCGTGTTTAACTACGAGGTTTCACCTAACTTTAAAAGAAATTAAGGCTTTAAACTAATTTTTTTAAAACTGGGAGGAATTATGTTGAAATTTGGATAAAAAAATAATTATTAATTTTTCTTTTTCCTTGTTCACTTTTCAAAAAAAAAAAGTACAATTTAAAAAAAATTACTTCACGATCAATTTTTCGAAAAAATTCCCATTTTAGAAACAAAAAACCGAGAAGTAGCTCTGAATATTAATAATTTCTTGATCGGACGATAAACTTATCGAAGCAACTTTGAATATTAATAATTTCTTGATTGAAAGATAAAAACTCATCAAAGTAAAGAACGTAACAATCGAACATTTCTGAATACCGGTCATCTTTTCGAATCAGGCACTTGAGAGAGAAATTCAAGCAATCTCACCTACCAAATTAAATGCACTCCTTAGATTTTTGAATTGCGTCAAGAGCTTATAGTAGTTGCGTTGATTTTTTTTGTGAAACTTTACGAGGAAAGCAACAACTGAGCATCCAAATATTCCCAAGGCAATCGCTCTATTACTAGTGCGATTTGATGGAGAATATCTCAAAACCTAAGAGTTAATTTGAAAAGTTCTCATCACAAACACGAAATAAAAGATCTCTAGCCTCAAATTCAAAGCAGTAATACCCTAATTATTGTTGAGATTAACAATGCTCATCGGCTAATTTTGTTTTCAAATTCCAGATACAATCTCGGCGGAAATTAGTTTCCAAATTTATCAAGTTACCGATTACCTTCCAAAATAGGCCAATAGTAAATTTCATTTTTGTTTACCTTTGATGGGTACACAACTTCTTATTTAGTTTTTCACTTGAAATCTGACAGTGAAGTCATTGACGCAATGGTCACCGAAATTGCAAACTAATTGGTGTTTACTTTTGCCCCTTTCGTCCTGCTTTGCAAAAATTGTCAAATTCGGACATTCATCATATTGGCTGCCCACGCAAACGTCGCCAGATCGGCAAAATCATGCAAGAAAATTATTTCGTTGCAGCAGCCGAAATCAAAACACGGCTAGAAGAAATGCATCCGGGGTTCGAAATCGACTAACTAATTGTCCAGGACGAGCTTTTAAGACTTGGTTACATCGCAATCGTGTCTCTCCCCTCACTAAAAGCTCTAAGGAGAACCACTTGCAATGCACCCGTTACCATCGCAATTACAACTGGGGTAAGATTGTATTCTCCGATGAAAGAACTTTGCAGATGTCCAGAAACACCTTTTCACATGGTCTCATGATGGAGGACTTATAGCAACAATGGTACAGCAACTTCAAGCTGCAAATTTGGACAGCGATCAGCAAACGTGATAAGATTGGTTTTCATGTATTACGGAAATTTTAAATCAGCATCTTTATCGTGAGATAGTAAGCAACTACTTTTATGACAAATGACCAGGAAATACGCGTATCAATAGTTATTCCAAGATAATGATTCAAAGTACACCTCTAATATGTACGTAATAATTTCCAAGCAAGGTTCCTATATCGTGTTTTGCCGTAGCCATCATCTCACCCCATTGAGAATTTTTGAAGCATAAGATAAAAAAAAAGTAAAAGGAACGATGGCAAAAAAAAGCATGTTTTAATTGGGCTAGTAGAGGAATATTAGAAAAACCTTCCATAGGAGGTGATTCTTTCTAATACTCGCAGCATGCCTGCCCGCGTTCAAGTTTGTATAAATGCAGAAAGAGGCCTTACTACGTATTAATTTTTTTATATTATGAAATTGATATTAAGGAATTTGAATAAAAACTCCAGGGTTTCTGTTTAAAATATTGTCCATCATTACTTTTTCAAATAGATATCATTTCTGCGCTCTTTTCAGTGGTCAAAATTCTCTCGGGGGGTAAGGATACTAATAAAATTTCGACATATCAAATCTTTAAGAAAATACCAAAGAAGAGGGAAATTGTATAATGACTACCATTTCCATGTCGCTCTCTGTCATCTCGATTGAGTAATTGTAAGTAATAAGAAAATTTCAAACCTACAAAATGAAAGTTTTCATATATTTTAGGGAAAAATTACTGATTCGGGAATGCTAGCTGTAAAAGCTTTCCTAGGCAGCTCAATTCATTTTATTTGAAACGGAAGACATCAAACCACCACCGTTCGGTTTTTTTTAAAGTTTCAATGGATTTAGGCGTTTAAAGCTTATGAAGTAATTTTATTTTGTTAAAGTTCGACAATAACGAGATTCAGTAGAAAAATGTTATTTATACTTACGTTTCGTTCATGATAAAGTAACAATTGGAAAAAGGATCGTTATTGAACCAAAAAAATGATTTAAAATATAAATATTCAAAAACTTCCAACACATTACCTTTAAATTTAATATTATTGAGATACAGTCTGGTAAGAAAAAAATTGGAAATATAAAAATGATTGCTATGTTTTAACTAATGTACCAAATTACATAAAATAACTATTATTAAAAAGTGAAATACCATATAATTTAATTAATAGGAAATTCTTTTACTATTTGTTTCAATTATCATTTCACAATGCTGCTTTATTGATCTTACTAACCCAATTAAAGTAGATTCAGGAATATCTTGCCACTTTTCCCCCCATAAATTTCTCTAATTCACTATGATTTTGAGGCATTCTTTTTTCTACATTCTTTTTAATAATAGCCCAAAGTTTTTCTATTGGGTTTAAGTTAGGACTATTAAATGGGCCACCCCAACAAATCAGTTGTATTCTCAGCAATAAACTCTTTGGCAAGCTTGCTAGTATGCTTAGGATCATTATCTTGTTGGAATCACCAATTATCTTCCAGCATTGCTCTAATTTCAGGTAAGTGGTTACGAAGAATATCTATATAAAATTGAGCATTCATTATTTAAAAAAAACAGAATAAACTAGTCTTTTTTTTTCATAGAAACCCCCTCACATGAGAATTTTTGTTCAATCTTTAGGCATAAGACAAATTGGTCGAGTACCTTTATGCCAATGCTTTACCATGTTTTAAAAAGGTTAAAAAGATGTTTTATCAATAAAAACTGTTCTTTTCCAATTGTCGTTCAGATGTTTTTTGGCCTATTCTACACATTTTCGCTTATGTTTTTCAGTCAGCATTGGAGTTGTTCTAGGAAAACTTTTTTTATAATTAAGATTAGATAAATGGTTTTGAATAGTAACATGAGAAAAATTTATTTCCTTCTTAGCCAACTTTATTGCTAAATATCTAAATGAAACTGAAAAATCTATGAATAATCTGCTCTAATACTTTTGAAGAATTTCCCATAATCTTTTTTGGCTGACTATTACCATTTGCATGCTTTATTGTTCCTTTTTTTTGAATTTTTCAAGGATATTATAGATTGTAAAAAGGGGTATATTCATTTTATTCTGTATTTTTTTCATCTTTCATATTCCTTGTTTCCAAAAATGTAATATGACTTGCCATTGTATTTCTTGCTTTAAAGTCAGCCTTTCTAAAAAAAACTATTAGTTAATACGTGGGAAAATGTTTTTAGAGCTTAGCCACTTACCTAATATTCTGTTTCCATTTTTACCATTACAAAACTTACCAAAAATGGTTAAACCAAATACAATCTTAATAGATTCATATTTTTCCAATTTTTCTCTTACCAGACTGTATTATTATTTTTTTAACCCATTTAAATAATTTAAAAATTATTTATAACCCAAAATATTTAAAGCTAAAATGTGAAAAGAATAACAAATTCTTTTGTTCTTATTAAATAAAGATAAAAAATTGAAGGTTAAAAATCTAATCGAACAATTATGTTGTTCACGCAACGATTTATTTTTACAATAGTTCAAAGATTTAGAAATTGTATTTAACAAATCCTGTCATGACGAATTTGGAAAAGAATTCTACGTATGTTTATGATCACTCTGTTGCATATATATTGTTACGAAAGGCTATTGAGGGTGATAGGAAATGATCAAAAAGAATTATAACAAGGGAGCGAATTGAATGTGTATGGATTCAATGTGTGTGACCAGTCTCTTAAAAATCACAGTCGCTAATCTTTTCAAGAAATCTGAAGGTAGAGGAATAGTCCATGATTGTCAACAAGATAACACTACTGATATTATTCTATGCCTCACTAGGCGATTCTTAGAAACAATAACAAGTGTCTTTATTCAATGAATTACAAGAGCAAGCAAACGGCTTCTTAGGCTAATTCTAAGAATACAAATCAAGAAAGGGAAAAGATAATGTATGTGAATGCCAACAAGTAATCCTTTATCCACAGATGTTCAGATACTTAAAGGTAAGAAATTGGGAAAGGGGAAAAAGTAATATGAGAAGGAATATTGGATGTAGGCAACATACTTTACTGAAAAGGGTCGATGACCAGGTCAGCGACCAGGTCAATGATCAGGTCAATGATCAGGTCAATGATCAGGTCATTGATTAGGTCAATGATCAGGTCATTGATCAGGTCAACGATTACTATCTAAAAATAGGGTGGCTACATCAAGTGGCTAATACATGTGCAATTTAATAAAAACTAATCTTTTTTAAAATTAACCTGTAAATTTGTCCTAATAAAGATCCTTCTCCCACAACACTAGAAATTAAACTTTCAAATTATTGAAATTTCACAACACTCGGATTTTTTAAACCTAAAATATCCAAGTATGAGAGTAAAATAATTGAAATGTCCTTTTGCTGCTTCAAAATAAAGTTATCAAAATATCATATTAGCCTTTCCAATAGGCAGGATTTAAATCCACATAAATTAATATATTTTAGTTCATTGGCTACCGTTGATCAAAATAGTCTTCTTTATTCAACCACATGTATTAGATAGTGTACAATTTGTAGGTCTTTTAGCCCACGTGAGATTTGATTGGTCTAGAATGAATTATGACTGCTTTCAAAATACATACATTTTGATTCTTTTTTAAAGCTCATTCAGATTCTTATTTGGAAGGATAGAAAGATTCGAGATTAACATATTTAGAGGTTCCAATTTTCACGTGGAACCAAGCCTTTCCCAAATATCTAATTGCTCGATTAAAAATCTTTAATCAATTGTGGGAATTATCTTTCATTGAAATATTCATGAAATATCTTTTAGCTTTCTTTCAAGTACATAAGTCAAAAGAATTACATCATTCTAAAGCCTTTTAATTTAAAATTATTGTTCATGTTCCCAACCCGCGTCAAGTTATTCAACAAGTGGGAGGACAGGATTAGGAAAGTTCTAATTTTTTAAATAGTTTTATATTTCAAAAAGACAAATAAAGATTCAATAAATTTGTCAATTGAATGAAAAGAAATAATCAAAAGCCATTAGATTTCATCTAAATTTTTTAATGACAAAACAATCCCTTAACAACAACTAAAGCACCTTACAGTTTTATACTGAGAAGTTGTTCTTGAGCTAATTCGAAGCCTTGCTCAGCCGATTTTGTCAGCCAGTAAAGCCCTTTTTCAATATCTTTTACCTCCCGATAAAAATATCTAGCTATCTCATATTGAGCCGGAGCAAAACCCGCTTCGGCAGAATGCTGACACCAAGAAATTTGTTTGAGTGGATCCTCACGTTCCAACTCAAATATGAACATTAAATATTGTGCGATCGGATTTCCACCCCAAGCCGTTGCTCGAATTCGATCCGTCGCTGCGCACACATCTCGAACCCTACCTATTCCCAAGAAATAAAAGACCCCGGACAAAATTGTCACTCGCTCTTCTTTATAATAGAAATTCCTGGACTCTGAGATATCTCCAAGTACACGACTAGGATTGATATAATTTTCGAGGAGATAAGATTCAAAATCTAGTTTAGTGTCTTGGAAATTTTTCCGATCGTTTAGAGATATGACGAGGATGCGCCAAAGATCTTGTTTAGGGCTTCTTTTGTTGGTAATAATACCGTATTCTGAATTCATATTTTTCTAACGTTTTGGAGCGTTTTCATAGATTGTGAATGATGATAATTCTTAGTTTTTGAAGTTTCAAGATTAAAATTTTATTTTATCGCTAATTTTTTATATTAGATTTTTTGGTGACTTTTATATGATTCTTTTCATGGATCAATCAAAGATGTATTATTACTAAAACACATTTATCATTTCAAAAATCAGTTGAGTCAAAATTCATAATGATAGTGTGCATTATATTACTAATATTTCTAATCAAATAAGAATTTTTGAAATGAATAATAATAATAATAATAATTGATTTAACTAAAATTTTTAACCAATTGTTAAATTGAACTGCTTGAAGCCAGAAATTATTAAAAAAAAAATGAGAATAGATTATGTATTGCTTCATGAATATTATCTGAATGACCAAAATATAAATTTTAAGGAAATTATGAATGCTATCAATATCATTTTAAATATTACTTTTTAATTAAGTCAAATTTCAAGTTGTATTCTCCAAAAAAAAAAAAAAGGCCTCAATTAAACAACTTTGTTTAACTATTTTTTGTGATAAATAATGTTTATAATACATTTTTCTCATATCAGCAATACAGATCTTACTCGAAATATGTATCGATTGTTTCAATCACATGACCTCGTCATTATTTTAAAAAATTTATAATTAAAAGCATTGTAAAAATTAAAATTTAAAGATTTTTAATGAGAGTAAATATTTATTCTTTTAGAACCTGAAGCTAGAAATAAATTTTACTTCTCATCTTTCTTCAAAGAAAAATAAGATAAAACTGAATTCTTTTAATTTGAAAATCCGGTGCTGTTCAATACAAGCATTTTCTTTCAATAATGGAAATTAAATTTGGAATACACGATCTTTTGTATAAAAAAAAACAAAATCCACATTTGATGTAATTAACTCGAAAATCTATTTCCAAAAACTTTTTTTTAACTTGATTTCTCGATAGTTCAAAATGCTTCCTCATAAATTCGTAAAAAAAAATCATTCACTCCATTTACGTCGAAAATAAAAATCTCAATTTCTTAAAATTATAAGAAAATACTAAAATCTGTCAGATCAAATGATATGACCAACTGAACCAGAATTTAAAGATTTGCTTAAAAAGACTAAAAATAGATTTTTGAAATAGCACAAATCTTGCATAACATCAAACGTTTGTTGTGCATATCCCTATTTTCATCTTTACAATATCCCATCCCATTTTTTCCAAGAGTTTAATAATCGCAAAAATGATTCTGAAAAATTAAATCACTAAAGAAAATCCTTGGGAAAGAGGTATGTACTCAAAGGTTTATAATCTCTCTTTATGAAAATATTCAAGAAGTTAATAACCTCTGCATGAATGTTTATCTATATTTTCTTACAAAATGGTTAGAACAATAAGACTATGCCTAAATTTGGAATTTGTACACCTTTTTCACCCACAGGAAGTCCTTGAAACATTTTTAAGCCCAAAATTGACTATTCTTTAATTCAAAAGTCGTGAAATTGAAATCTGCGAACAATCTCTGGTAGCACTAAACAGTACAACGGAAATCCAGTGCCACAGAGATAATCGACAATTTTAATAGGATGGCTAAATTTTGCCGGAATTCATATATAAACACACTTTGAACGGGAATTTTCTTCCCTTTTACTCTCTATCCACTTTTTTCTCCTTCTACCTGTTCCAATAAAATAATTTAACTAACCAAAAATGCTGCGTCTTAAACTTGGCCAGAAACAATCCTCCAAACCGATTCTATGGGTTAAACCTAGCCCATCGGTCGTAACGTTTTCTTCCTCCCATAAACATTCCCCAGTAATTAATGTCTTTGAAACCTTGACTTTGACTTTGACTTTGGCTGAAAAAAGAATTATCTTAAATCCTCCTTATAAACTTACTTTACCCCTTCAAGACCTATTATCAGTAGCAAAACAAAAACTCCATAAAAACTCCCCAAAAACAATTCCAAGGCCTCCAAACGGCTGGATATTGTTTCGTAAAGACTTTCAGGCCAAAAATTCTCTTGAATTTCCTCGAAAATCTTTAAAAATACAAGATATTTCCAAATTTGCAAGTAAAGCTTGGCAAGACCAATCAGTTGAAGTAAAACAGTTCTTTGGTATTTTGCAAAAGATGGCTGTAGAACAACATCATCTTATGCATCCGGAATATAAATTTAACCCTAAAAAGAAGGTTTCTTATCGCAAGGGATGGGTATTTAAAGATTCTACTAAAGAAACCTATTCCAAGAATGATAAGCGTCATTCAAAATCTTTCTCTTTGTCTTTGGATGAATCCTTGGATAAAGATTCATGTGACCAAGGAGAAGTGAATGATGAAGCTAAAGATTTTAACTTGTCGGTTTTTAATCCATCTCCAGAAAAATCTTTCATGAATGTCTTTGAACATTCGACTTCTTCCCAGATTTCGGCAAAAATTGATTCAACTTCTAAACACCTTCTAGACCAAACAGAATATATTGCATCATTTGAAGATTTTTTCAGTGTTTCGCCTTTTTCTCAATCTAATATTTCGGAGACTGATAAAGTTTTCGTCGAAAATTTAATTGAGTCACAGGAACCCTCCTGGTTTCCAAATCTTAATGATCATTTCCTGCTTTCAAAAAATCAATCTGTGAGCCAAGAGTCCTTGAATTTAAAATTCAATTTTAAGGATCTCCAAAATGGTGAAATCACCTTACCATTCAATTTTGATGCAAATTCCCAATACCTCAATTCAAACACCAATATTCAATATAGTCCTTCAAATCAGTCTATTCTCTCAAATGATGTTTCTTTTGATTTTTCCAAAAATGTTTTTTTAGAGTTTGAAAACCCATTTACTTCTAATTTTGAAATTGAAGAATCTTTATTTAACATGCCTGACTTTTTACTTTTAGATTTTGACCCAATTTCTGAATATGCAGAATTTTCTAATGAACTACTTATTTAAGTTTTAGTTCAAAAGATATTTTGAATGAAATCAAATAGTTTCTTTAAATAGTTGGAAGTTATTATTTAAACACATATGTTTTTTGTTTTTTTACTTTATTTTTTTCTCATTTACAATTTATTATAAAGCATTTAATATTTAAATTTTAAGAAAGATATGAGTTTTTTTTAATTCAAGAAATTCTGTGGTTTGTGTTGGAAAAACTATATTCTAGTTAACATGAACTTGTTATTCCAAAATTTTATCTATTCAATTAACAAAATCTCAAAGGATGAAAATGCAGTCACTTCTAAATAATCACCAATAAGGTATTGTCATGCAGTCAGTGTAACAATTCGGAGAATTTAAACGCAGCTTTGTGAACTTCAAGAAAAATTTTATGCCTTTAAAAAAACTTGATGATACATATATTCTATAATTTTTTTGTTTCATGTAATTTGTTGTTAAGTAATCAGGGAAATTGACAGATAATTTTAATTAATTGCAATGAAAGTCTCGAAATTCGAATTGAATTAATCCTTTTTTTTCCGAAGCATCCAACAAAAATTCAAATATCGATACATTTATTGTTGCCAATGTCTCTAGATATTAATAACTTTTTTTTCGCTCACAAGACAATCAAAAACATGAAAAATCAATATATTTTTTTGGATTTAAATTTCAAAACCACTTTATTATCAAGACGCTCAAAAATTAATATACTTATTTTTCAAAGGACAATATGTCTTTTTTGAAATTGAAATTTAGATAAATGTACATTTCAGTTTTTTCTTCTATAATATTCTTATTTGACATTTTTTTCAGTATTTTCAGTATTTTGCCATGTGGGTTCAAAAAAATTTTTATCAAGCCTATTTCAATTCCAACTTATCGAAAAAAACAACTTAGTTAAAATCAAAAATACTTGGCAAACGACGAAAATATTAATGATTTTTTTTGTCTTCTATTTTGAAATATGAATAATTTTCATCAAGTTTTGATCGAAACAGGATAAGAACAATTCATTTAAATAAATCGTTCATAGTAATTTCAATAATGAAAACTTTGCTTACAATAAAATAGAAAAAATGTTAAATTAATTTGTGATAAAAAAAACTTATTTTACGAATGTAAAAAAAAAAAGAGTTTTTGAGATTATTATTATTATTTGTTTTTACCTATTTTTTTTTACAAAATAAAAATACCATTTTGTTCAAATCAGCCATTCACGTATTTTATCTCAAACAAAAAAGTATTTTTACTTACTGGTCGTATTTTTTCATAAATAATTATTTTAATTCCAAAACCTGGAAACTTTGGTTTATTTCAATACATATATTTTGTATTTACTTATTTATTATAAAAGTAACTTAAAAGATCTAATAATAATTTTAATAAAAACCATTCTTTTTTTTTTTACTGAGCATAATCCAATCACTATTTTACAAGTCACAACATATATATATAAGCGTGGATCATGTGCTTTTTACATATGATTATCACCCGATTACGCTATGTCAAAGCATTGCAACTTTTCATACAAAAGAATACTTACTACATCGAACTTCGTAGTCTTTTTTTATATTTTACAACAGAATTTGATATGCTTATTAAACCACTTATTATTTAAACATAAAATGCTTTGTAATTTTATTTATTATCTAATATACCAAAAGCTGTTTAAGCCATTACCAACTGAAATTCTAAATCTGTATCTTTAAAAAAGCAAGTATTTTTTAAACTTGCTTAAAGAAAATAACCACTTATAATACATTTAATTAATCAATAATTTGAACATACAAAATAAAACCAATAAATTTAGTTAAAACAAAATGTTTTTAATACACAAATAAATTCTTAAAACTAAAAAAAGTGATTTTGTATATTAGAACCAAATAATCAAAATTTTGATACTTATAATAATATTAATAATTAAAAATTTTGTATCAAATTTGTTTTTATTTTAATATATTAATTTTACCAATAACAAATTCAAAATTTTTTGGCATCTTAAAAGTTACAATATTTATTGTTATAAAAAGTAGAATTAAACAACAAAAAATTAATTATAAATTTGGCCAATTATTTTATTAATTTTAAAAATTAATTTGGGTTTAAAATATTTTTCAAAATAATTTAAAAAAACTTGACATAATTTTTATTAAAATTATAACATTTTATGCAAAAATTATAACATATATTATGATAATTATTAAAACTACACACTTAATTTAATAATTAAACTGGTAACAAAAACCAATAACAATAGAATAGCAAATTTTAATTAAAAACCTAAATTAAATGTAAAATTTTTTTAACTACTAAAAACACTAATTAAAATTAATAATTAATATATGTAATTTAATAACAATTAGCTTTATTATGCTTTAAAATTTTAATACAACTATATTAATATAATTTAAACCCAAAAATAATTACCAAAAAATATAATTTTATAATTTATTTTAATTCTAATAAATTATAATCAAGATTGGTATTATTAATTTATAATCAATGTTTTAAATTAAGTTTTTTAAATTTTTTTATCTAAATTATTAATTTAAGCTAATAATTAAGAATGTTAATTGGTCTGTCCAATCTGGTCCAGTTCAAAGACTGCTCGTCCTAGGCAGAACCGGTGCTTGGTCACATGGCTAAAAGGATCATCCTGCTAAAAGATCATTCAGATACAATTAATTAATTTAATCAGTATAAATAATTAATGTATTTAAAATAATTTTAATATAACGTATAAATTTTAATGTAATATTATGGTTTTATTATAAGCAATAGTTTTTTTATATAGTTTTTTTTCTTAAATATTGCTATTTAATTTCTAAATATACTTTTTTTATTTTTTTAAATTATTTAAATTATTTAAATTAAACATTAAAATCTTGCATATTTTCAAACAATTAATTATAATAATTTTATTTATAGTATATGCGAAAGAAGCAACATCTAGGATCGTAGAGGCAGTCAGATCGCTCCTGATCGCTCATGGAGTCACGGTATGAATGCCCACTGCGAAAATGAGATTAGACTATGAAAGGAACGGACCTCGTAGATCGCGGCCGTGAGGCTTATTCGGAAAAAAAATCGTCCCTGTTAAACGCTAATCATTGTGGTAACATAGGAATATATTCAAACGCGCCATCTTTGGTGGCGCATGTGAGGGAATTTGTGACACGGAAAATTTGAGTGGCTCAGCTTAGTGTTGTCTTGACGTAAGTCCGGGCGGCTGGTCACGTGTTGAAACCGCAAATATTGGTTTTGTTTAAAAATCAATTATTTTTTCAATTAAAATTATTATAAATGGTTTTTATTTAATAATAAATTCTTTTTAAAAGATACATTATGTGTATTCTGTAATTACGCAATTATAATACTTAATATACTTAATATTTATTGTGTTTTACATTACAGCAAAAAAATTTAAAAACATTAAGAAAATACATTAATAACACTTTATATAAAAATTAGTTATTAATTAATGTATTATTTATTAAAACTAAGTTTGCAAAACAACAATTACAAACCAACTGGTTTAAAACCATTTTTAATATTTTAAACAATGTATTAAAAAAAATCACAACATATAACAACAATAAAAAAATTAAATATAAAATTTTATCAATTTTAAGTATAATAAAAACTAGGTAGCGTTTGGGCACTCGTTAAATGAATAAAAAAAATTAATTAATTAATTAACAAGCTTAATTTTGGTAACAAAATTTGAAATACAATTTTTATACAAAATAGTTTAATATTATTTTTAATAATTAATTTAAAAACTAATAATTATAACACAATTTATACATAATTTAACATAAAAAATATTTATATTAAAGCAAAAATAACTTATTTAAAATTTTTCAATAATTAATAATAACTTTTAATATTATAAAAAATTATTGTTTAATTTTCTTTTTGATTTTTGATTTAACAAATAAGATATAATTACTATTTATCACAATATAATAAAATATGATTTACAATAAAAATAGCTTATATATAATTACTTATTTGGTTATTTATTTGGTTAATTAATACTTATTATGTATTTATAGTACAAAAATATTATAATCTAAATTAGAAAAATAATTTTTTTTAAAACCAAATTAATTAAATAATTTTGAAAATATTTAATTTGCATATAATTATTTTGATAACCACAATTAAAAAACTTTGCACATTACTAAACAGAAATTTTTAATAATTAACAATCTTTTTTTTAGTTTAATATTAAGTAGTTAAATTTTTTGTAACTAATAACCAAACTATAAAAAAAATTAATTGACTTTAATACTTTTTAACACTTTTATTAATTTTTTTAAACCAGTCTTTAAGCACAAAATTTTTTATATAATTATATATAATTATTTATTTTTATAATAATTAAAACACCAAAAAAAAATTAATATTAATAATATTTTTTTACATATTTAAATTTTTTGTACATATAAACGTGTAATCAAATTTTTACAATAAATATGTAATATATTTGAACATAATAAATTATAAAAAAAAATTTTTAGTTACAATAAGCAATTATTTGTCTATAATTTTTATTTTTATAATATTAATTTAGGTTTTTAAAATTAAAATTATTATTTATTAATTAAAAAAATGTGTTTTGTTTTTATATTAAACCATAATTAATTAAAAAATTTTACATTAAATAATACAGCCAGATTTTTATTTGTATTTATTATAATAAAAAAGTTGTTGTATTATTATTTAGTTAAAAAAACATTATTATTTAAAACTAATTTGTATTATTAAAATTAATAAAACAAAACTATTAAACAAATTTATTTTTAAAAAAAAATTTAATTATTAATAATAGTAGTTATTTTTTTTTAATAATAATAATAGTTAAAAAAACAAAAGTTTTATTATATACTTAACCGAGTGGCCGGTCACGTGTAGAGAACGCATGAGCCACGCTTAATATAGGAGCTTTTATGTTCTATAGTTTTAGGTAGTGGTTGGGCCTCACTCGTTAATCATTTAATTAAAAAAAAATACTTAACACTCGTAAATCTCATAATAAAAAAAAATATATACTTAATTTTAAAAATTGTAACAATATTAAAAAATCTGTTTTTAATATATATTTTTAAAAATGTTTCTAAATATTTTGTTTTGTTATTAAGAAAGAATTTTTGGGTGTTGTTTTTTTAGTTATAATAATATAAATAATAGTTGCTTTTTTTTTGTTTTAATTAAAAATATTATAAACATGTAAAATTTTTTTAATTAATTTTAATTTTATATTTTAAATAAAAATAAAAAACTCTTACATATGTTGAGGTTTTTGAAGTCCTTGTTTGGACATTTGTACAAGAAATATAAAGGTTTATTTTTCAAATATTTATGTATTTATTCTTAAGATATGCTCTTTTAAACGTATATTATGCAAACGAAGCTGTATTATGTTTATTGATATTAAAGTGCTATCTTGTCATCTTGAACTCGTATAAATGGGCTGAAACAATAATTCGGCTTTTTCACTTTGTCTGGTTTTGTTGCACCATGCATTAAGAAATGCATTTACCAAATGGTTTTTTTTCTGGTGGCTGATCACGTGTAGAAAATTAATAGTAGTACGTAAGTCACATGCTTAAGTGAGTGATTCTCTAAAATCATACCGGGGAACATAATCTATTAGATCAAGTGATATGTCTTAATTTTTTTTAGAAATGGAAACTTCTGAATTATTCACAAATTCCAAAGGGGATCAGGCTCAAGATGATTCGACCTCTATGAAAATTCTAAGGAATGAAAGAGAGCTTGATTTAATCTCAAAAAGTGATTCTTATCCTTCAACACCTTCAGGTTCTAGCGGACAAGAAATCCTTCTAAATTTATTGTCAGAATCTTTTGAGCCCTCGCAACGATGCCAAGTAGATAATGAATGGTCAAAAGACTATTTAAACCGATTGGCTTCTTTACCTCTGGAATCGCTTAAACACGAACCAATTGTACTTCAGGAGGAGGAAACTAAGATTCGGTCAGAACTGGCTGAACTATCTTTCCGTGAATATAAATCTTTTATTCATATTAGTACATGTAAAACGGATATAAATCAATATCTGGAGAGTCTGAGATCACATTTGTTAGAGTTATCTTCCACAATTCCAAGATTGGAAGAATGTTGCTCATTATTTACTCGAGAAGCAGCAAAGATCTCAGAAAAGCGTGCTAAAATCAACACTATTATTGATCAACAGGAAAATTTGTTAAACATACTCGAAATTCCCCACTTGATGGATATTTGCGTTCGCAACGAGCTCTATTCTGAGGCCATGGATATTTCTACACATGTCTCGCGTCTTGTTACGCGGTATCCTAAAGTTCTATTGATACAGCAGATAGAAAAGGAAGTCAAATCTACAACGCAATTAATGTTATCCCGTTTGATTAAATTATTCAGTGAACCAATCAAATTGCCTAGCTGTTCGAAAATTGTTGGATATCTGCGCAGAATGGAAGCATTCGATGAGTCTGAACTCAGACTTGTGTTCTTACTGTCTAGAAATTCATATTTGCAATTATTAATGCGAGGGATTGAAAATGAAAAGAGAGATCCTGTTTATTATTTGAAGAAGTATATTGATATTTTTCGAGAACATTTTTTTGATATTGTTATACATTATCGTGCCGTTTTTCCTGATGACGGTGGACTATCTTCGACCTCGAGCTATACACTCTCATTCTCCCCAACAATCCAATTATTCCCTTCTACCACACCTTCATCTGATAATAGTTTTTCGCTTCGACCTATTCTAACTGCTTCTACTATGCTTTCGGACTATACAATTTATATTCTTGGCCAATTAACTTCTGTCCTTTCAGAATTTATCCCTTTAATTTCAGATACTTCCTCTCTTTCGTCGATATTAACGCAATTAATGTATTGTGGGATGTCGCTTGGTCGGGTGGGTGTTGATTTCCGACATCTTGTTACAGGCTACTTTGAAAGTGCTGTTGATCGAATAATTCGAAAAATGATCTCGGATTCAACTCAAGATTTAATCAAAAAATTTGAAGATGCTATTGCAAAAGCGGATTATTCCACTTCATGGATAATTGATGAAAAGAGATCATCTTCAACCAACTTTATAGATTTTATTCCTTCTTTACGATCAACATCATCGCTTTCAACCTCTGCAGCATCTGCACCTTTCACACCTCTAATGATACTATTGGATTACCCTCCAATAGCTCATTTAACCAATGGTTATCTTGGTGCCTTCAATTCACTCCGCTTGCTTGCTCCTGTTTCTCTATATCACCAGATTGGCAATCATCTATCCTCTAACCTTTTAGCTATAGCTGATACTTTGTGTCATTATGGTAGATTCCTTAATGATGGAGGTTATAGCATTCGGGATCTGCAAAGCTTTTGTGGAACCTTTGCAAAAATATTTGTGCCATATATAACGAGGTGTTATGTGGATGGAGTTTATGGTGGTTTAGTGCAGCTAGATGAGGATGAAGGTCTCGATGAAATTGACTCCGATGTTAATGAGACTAATAACTTCTTGATTATCGAAAAATACAAAATTTGGAATTCTCTTAGAGATTTTTTGCCAGTTGATAGCGACAAAGATGCACTCAGTTATACCAATGGTGGAATGTTTAAGGACAGTGAAGATAAAATGAAAGAAATAGAAGTTTTTAATCAGATTGATATGATAAATGGCCATGTTGAGGATGCGATAAAGGATATCAAGGAGAAAAACAATTTAAACAACACCCCTTATCATAGCATCGAAAATATAAAAAACAATTGAAGTTTAGTTCAAAATTTCCAATTTTCAAAATAGATTATTAATGTAATTCTACAGAAAAAATTATATTTGTAATTATAGATCGATATTTTAGAAATAATAACCTTATAAATTTGCCTTTCAATCCCATTGAGGCACGTTTCGATGTTTTTCACGGCAATACATCTAGATTTTTTAAACAAAGAAACCTTAAATTTCAATTATAAAATGTGAAATTCTATATTTTCTTTCAAGACAACCTTTAGTATATGGGTTTATCACCTATTCATATCTCGACTTCCGGTTTAACAGTAAACATAAAGCAGCAATTTAAGTAGGCCTTTATTTAAATTATCAGAAACGGTGATCCGATTATGAAAACTGATTTCGGGGAAGAAATCATAGATCACTCTTTTTTAATAGTCAATTTCCATCCACTCGTTTATATCCTATTTCGTATAATGCATTTCCAAGAAGTGCATATGATCTTTAGCAGGTAGAAGCTCTTTTCATCGAATGATCATTGGTTGCTTCTGGTTTTCTAAATATGTCAGTCGGAGGAAGAGAATGCGAATATTGTAAGAATAAGGGTTTTGGGCAACATTAATCGAGGTTATTGATTGTTTCAACACAAACTGCGTATTCATTCACAAAAGAATCAAATACATAACAGAAAACGCCAAACCTTTATGAACTTGTTGGTAATTCGGCAGCCGGACCATAAATCTGGTGACATCTTCCTTCGAAAGCATTGACCATCAGCAAGCTGACCTTATCGAAAAATATATTTGAGACCTGAGCGTAAATTGGGGATGCGAACTCGAACTCTAAATCAAAACTGAGGGTGCAATGTGTCTTGGGAAATGCATAATGCGGATGGAATCTCCATATTGATGTAAGATGTTGAAATATTTTATCTGAAGATGCTATAGCCTAAATCAAGAGAGGCAAATAGAAAAACAAATGTGAGTTCAATGACTAAATATTTAAAACTATTCGGGGGGTTTCGGGTTTTCCTTTTACTTTGACAAAATTTGGTCGATCACAAGTGACCTCTGAAATATATGTTTCTTCGAACCCGTTAAAACCCACACCAAGTTCGGCTGTCATGAATTCTTTTTTATAATCAAGGCATTCATGCGTTAGAACGGTCGATTTTGTGCAATATGGTATAAAAAGTTGGTATTCGTTAATATTCGACACAACTTCGTAAAGTTGAGCCTGTGTGTATCTAGTAATTCAAAAGAAAATGAGAGATTGAGAAAAGTTTAGTTTCGATATCGAAATCTGAAAGATCAAAAATATTGCGTTGATCTCGTTAGATACCCTATGCTTTTATCACCTGTATATTTCTTTGCAGAAGACAAGAGGTCAGTTAAATTTGGATAACTAAGGAAACAACGGGTTTGTGTTGAAACCACATTGATTTGATTTTTTTTTAGCAATAAACTCCTTGATGATTTCGAAAGAATTGATTTTGAGGTATCTAATGCCACTCGGGCCAAATTTAAGCCTTTGTTTAACATCTTGTCTATGTACTATTTTCTGGAAATCATTAACTTTTTGCACACACAATTTATCAAAATCACGTGAAAACATGAATTGTTGGTATTATTTTTTTGTTTCTTGGGTCCTAAACAGATAAGTCTCGAACATTTTTTTTCAACACTTTATGCGTCCTCAAGATCTTGATGCCCTACTTTGTCATCACTCTTTGTCTTTGAAAGTTTCGCAAATCCCCTTTTGCCTTGAACGATATCGCACCTTCTGTTAGGCCAACAACAAATAAACCCATTTCCTTTATAGCTTGGAGCGAGAAACCAAAAGACTTGGCTGTCTTGTTAAACCGACCCACATAAGAGGTCGCTTTTAAGTTTCTTAGAGGTTCTAATCACTTAATCTGTGACGCCCAACATAAGTGCGTTTCAAAATTATAGATATATTTTTTTAAAATTACAAATTTAGTAATATAACAATAATAATAATAAGTATATTTAAAAATATTTAATAATTTATTTTATTTAAAACCAAAAAACTTTTATAATTATTTTAATTATTTTTGGTTTTTAAATTATTAATAATTTTTTTCTTTTTTTTATAACCACAATTAAAGCAAAAAATAAAAAAAGCAAACATTATTTTTTTATAGTTTTCAAAAGTATTATAAAAATTAAAATAACAAAAAAGCAAATTTTTTTTTAACCATTATTATTACTGTTTTAAATTCTGTTTTTTTTAATATTTTTAATTATTAATATTAATTATAATATTTGGTTTTATTTTGATTGTAAACAATAATTTTTTGTCTATTTTAAACAATAATAATAATAATATATTTAACAAATTGGTTTTAAGTTAATAATTAATTTTATTATTTAAAATTATTTTTTTTTTATTAATAAGTAAAGTTCAATTATTATTTAATACAATACAATTATTTAGAATTCTAAATTAAATATAATTTATATACTTTCTATATATAACCAATTAATTGGCCAATTAAAATAATACTATACAATTATATTAACAAAAACATTATTATTAATATTAATAAAAAACAATCAATTCTAAAATTAAAAATAATTATATAATTTTTTATTATTTTTAATAATTTTATAATACTTTTTAACAACTTATCTAAAAAATTTTAAATATTAATTTACATTAACTTATTATTGTTATTATGAGTAAATTTTTTAATTAAATATTGGTAATTTCTATAACTTGATATTTAAATTTATTATAATATATTCTGAAGATTTTTTGAAGAATTTAGATTAAAATTCTTTGTATAATAAACAGAAATTTACTTAATAATAATTAATTATTAATTTAATAATTTTTTTAACTTGATAACTAGTTAATTCTGATATTTATATTCTTTTAATAAGTAATTCTAATTTTTTAATTATGTTTATGTTCTTTTCTAGTATTTTTTATTAAACAATTTTTAATATTAGAATCTTAATGTTTTTTTTATAATTAGTTAATAATTCAAAATAAATACAATTAATAAAATAATAAAGTAATAATTAATATTTTATTAATAATTATAATTAAGAGCTATTGTTTTAGTATTATTGAATAACTATTATAGATAATAATAACATTAATATTATAATAATATAAGTATTAATATGATAATTTTGAATTCATTAATTGATAAATAAATTTGAAAATTTTATTAAATAGTTTAATTAAATTATAAGAATTAATAAAAGTAAAAATAACTAAACTGATCTTAAAATAAGTTTGTTTTATTGTTTTGCATGAAATAACTAACTGATTAACTAATAAACTGCTAAATTAATAAATTAATAAACTAATATTTTTGATTTTTATCACTTCTGTTATATATACATAAATTTTTATAATATGAAATTTCTAAAATTTTTACAATTTTTTTGAATTATTGTTGAAATTTTGGCATTTTTGTTAGTAATTTTAGAATTTTTAAAATTTATATTAGTAATCTTAAAATTTTTTAATATTATATATTCTAATAATCTTTTATTTTGCTATTGGCTATTTATGCTATTATTTTTTTATGTTTTTTTTCTATTAGTAATATTGTTTAATAAATTATTTTTTTTTAATTTTGTTGGCCAATAGTTACTTATTAGTCCAAAATGAATTTAGTAATATTGAAATGAGAATTTGGCAAATTTTAAATAGTATTACTGGAGGTTTTTGGTCTCTTTTCTTGAATCTTGTAAATGTCTATTGGTTGCAAATTCACATTTTTTTCGAAGTAGTTAAACCTCCAATAACTGAATTTATTCTCAAATTATTTCCTATAATTTGAACTGCTGGGCTTATATGTGGAATGGCCAATTCTGTGCCAGTTACTTTGTATAGTTACATTGTAGTAAACATCAACTCTTTCCCAGGAATTGCTTGTCTGAAAGCTTACTAAAATGTGTAGTTACTTTGCTGTGAAAGTCAACTCTTTTACAAAAATCTCGTTTGTAGGCTACCTTAATGATTGTAATAAGAAAAGAAAAGAAAAATAAAAGAAATGTAAAAGAAATAGGATTTTATCAAGGGAAACGTTTTCTATTTAGGCCTGGAGTTACTAACAGTTTACTAAAATTGGTAGCTACTCAATTTCAAAATGTTAGTTGGGTTTTGGGGATTTTCCAAGTGCAATAATTAAAGAATTTGGTTTTTTGAATTATTTGATATTTATTTTTTTTTGTGTGTGTAAGAATAATTCTAATTGTTAAATCTGAAGTGAGATACATTTCCTTAAAGAGAGAAGCTCTTCTTTTATACAACTTGTTGTAACACTATTCTATGAACTTAAACTTTGCTATTTTCTATAATTTCACTGAACTAAAGATACATTTTGGCAAACTACAAGTTATTTCTGTGAATTATTAGATATTTTGGCGAACTATCAATTATTTCGGCGAACTTTTTGAATGTTACATAGTTTAGGGTATTGCATGACTGATCATTGCAATTAAGTTACATTTGTGTTATGTACAAATTGGGTTATTAATTAAATGATAATTTCGTATATTTTGCTAATGTAATAAGTGATAATTTGAAACGATAATATATGCTAATTAATGATAAGATTTATAAGGGTAATTTCATGCTAAACAATATTTCTAATTTCGTCTGGTAACATAATCTCCTCCTCAAAACTGAGTTCTGTCGAAGTCCAAATACTGTCTGTAATTTCCAGATAATAATCCAAAATTATTGAAGAAATTTGGTCTGAAAATTGTTGAAATTTCAGTTCTGTGAGCTTTTCAATGTATTGAATTTTCAAAGACTGTAAAATTGGGTTTTGTAGGATGTTTTCACAGGTGTGGAATAGGTTATAAAGTCTAAGAGCAGCTCTTAGTTTATAATGACTGTTTATAGGCCCAGCTGTTGTTTTGAATTCATTGTAGAGTTGTTTCCGAATAGCTTCTTTTGTGAGATTTGCTGCTGTAAGCTTTAGTTTTCACTCATGAAGTGTTTTTTCAATATAAAAATATCTATATATTGGGGGGTATTTGCCATTTTCTTCATTAAGACACAGTTGAAGTTTTTGTTGAATAATAGCATTTGGTGAAATACTAATAAGAGTAAGCAATAAGTTTTCTCTTAAAGCAAACTTCAAAAGTTCTGGTAAATGAATTCCAGAATAACTTCTTGTGTTCTTTCTATAAGGGTAATACTTTCATAAATTTGGGGCTAGATTTGTAACTATTTCTGTTTGGGTATAATTAATATGTTTTCCAGTGATAGTAATGAATAATTCAGGTATTGTTTTTAAAGCTAACATTAATTTTTGAGATAACTGTTGAATATTTTGAGGAATAGTCATTATAATGAAATTAGAAAAAGAAAAAAAATAAAATTGAAATTATTTTTGGTATGTGGGTTTTTATGTTATTTTTTGTTTTTTTTGTTTTTTTTGTTTTTTTTGGTTTTTCTTAGCATGCTTTGTTTTGTTTTTGTTGTAATATGTTTCTAAATTATAAGGGAATAACTATAATAAAATTGAAATTAAGTGTTCAAATTAGGAGGTTGTTTAATGACAACTATTGGTTCTAAGTTTCGGGGAATGTCTTTGAGATTGATTAAAGGAGAATGTGTACCAATTTGTGGAATTAATGGTTCAGGATTGTTTTTGGAATTATAGTGTTTCAAATAATCTTCATGTGCAACTTTTGCTAGGATTTTGTCATCAAGTCTTAGCTTGTATGATCTATTGTCTAAAACTTTATAGATAAAGAATGGTCCATCCCATTTATTTTCGAATTTTCCACTCTATTGTTTTTCAGCTTTTGTTCTGTATAAGTGAACTTTGTTTCCAATTTTAAATTCATTGGTGACTGAAGGCAATTTGTCATTATGCCATTTTTTTTGTTGAGCTTGGGAGTGTTCAATATGGGTGGCTGCTATTTGTCGTTTTCCTTCCAATGTGCTAAGCAGAGTGTAGGCTCTTCGCTGAAGCATTTCCTGGAAATTGTTTTCATCAATTGGTTGTGCTGGGTATGTTTCCACTGTGAAACTAATTGGTAACGTTGCTGTCTTTCCGTAAGTTAAATCAAATGGTGTGTGTTTTGTGGTATCTTGTTTTAGTGTCCTATATGCTAGTAACACTAATGGGATAAAAATATTCCATTCTTGCTCAAAATCGGTTGAGACTTTGGCTAGTGATTCATACAGTGTCCTATTAAAACGTTCTACAAGCCCATTTGTTTGTGGATAGTAGGGCAAAGATAATGGTCTCTTGACATTAAATCGTTCACAAATTTCCTGGATTAAATTGTTCATGAAATGTGTTCTTTGATCAGATAAAAGTTCTATTGGGCATTTATGTCTACAAATAATGTCTTCATAGATGAAGTTTGCTACTGATTTTGCATCTGCTCGTTGAATGGCTCTGGCTTTGGGCCATTTGATAAGATAGTTTACAGCTACTGCAATATAATGGTTTCTTTGGTTTGTAATAGGTAGTGGTCTGACTAAATCGATACCAACTCTGTCAAAAGGCTGTTCAACTTTAATTGGGTTTAAAGATTCTGTAGAGTGAGTTCTTTCTCTTCTTTGACAACTATCACAAGATTTAACGTATTTATAAATGTCTTTTCTCATTTGAGGCCAAAAGTAATATCTAATGTTCTCTGGGTGGTGCTGTCTTTTCCTAGGTGTGCTGATGAAAGGTCTGAGTGCATGTTATATAGAATGGTTTTTTTTTCATGTTCTTGTATTAATCTGAATGGATTGTCTGGGTTTCTGAAGTTTCAATAATAAATCATGTTGTTGTGTAGGAAGTATTGTTTGGCTTGTTGTTGTAACCAATGTTTTTCATCTGGGGACCAATCTGTTGGGATTGTTAATGTTTTCAAATATTGTTTAAGATTGTTGTAGTTTTTAGGGTTCATTGTTTATTGTTTTGTTGTTAATTCAAATAAATGTTGTTTTTATGTTTTAATCTTGCCTCATTCTTGAGAGACAATCAACATTGGTGTGGAGTTTTCCTGGTTTGTGATGTACAATGTATCAGTAGTTGGCTAAAAATCCTGTCTATTGGATTTGTTTTGTATTTAGCTGAGTGTTTTTGTTCTGAAGCTATTTGAGTCCAATATTATTAGTAATAATATCAAATTTTTTAGGTCTGAGATAAAAGTTGAAGTGATGTAGGGCCCAAATTACTGCTGCAGTTTCTAATTTTGTTGCAGGGTAGTTTTTTTTAGCTGGCTTCAATGTTCTGCTAGTATAAGTAATTACTCGCTTATTTCCATTATTATCTAACTATGATAGAATAGCACTAAAGGCAGTATAAGAAGTATTTGTTGCTAATCAGAATTGGTTGCTGAAATCTGGGTAGACAAGAATTGGAGCTGTGGTTAGTTTTTCTTTGAGGATTTTAAATGCATTTTGGTGTTCAACAGTCCATTTGTATTCGACATTTTTGGTGGTAAGCTGGTTGAGAGGTTTTGTGATTTCTGAAAATTCTTTGATACTTTTTTTCTTTTTCACAAGTTTTCTGGTAAACTTCCGATAATAAGAGGCTAACCCTATGAATTCTTTTAATTCTATAGTGTTTTGAGGAATTTTGAAGTTTTTGACAGTGCTGATTTTTCCAGGGTCTGGTTTAATTCCATCTTTACTAATAATATGACCAAGGAAGGCCAAACTTGTTTTTCTAAAGTAGCATTTTTCAATGTTGAGTTTTAGTCCTGCTTTTCATAATCGTTGAAAAACTTCTCACAGGTGTTTTAAGTGTAATTCAAACAATGGAGAATAAACATCAGTATCGTCAAGATAAATGACTACTGACTTCCAAAGGAGTTCTTAGTACACAACATCCATAGCAACTTGCCAGTAACCACTTTCTAAATCTAGGGTTGAAAAGTATTTGGATTTTCCAAGGGCATCTAACATGTTATCAATTTGGGGAAGGGAGTAGGCATCTCCAATTGTAACACTATTGAGTTGTTGATAGTTAACACAAAATTGTATCTTTCCATTTTTTTTTAACTAGCACTACAGGTAAAGCCCAAGAACTCATGGAGAGTTGAATGAGCCCGTTGTTAAGCATTCATTGTACTTCTTTTCGGATGAATTGGTGGCTTTCTGGAGCAACTCGGTAGGCTTGTTGTCGCCTTGGTTTGGCATCTCCTGTGTAGATTTGATGTTGAACCAAATTGGTTCTTCCTAAGTCATTGTTGTTTTCAGCAAAGATATTAGCAAATTCTGCAATTAGCTCTTTGAACTGGTTTTGTTGTTGTGGTTCAAGTTGTCTCATGTTAATTTAAGATAGTTTTTCCATAACAACATGGTAGTTTTTAGAGCTGGGATTTGGGTTGATTTTTGGTAGTGAATGTCCAATAATTTCAGAAAAATTGGGAACTGTTTGGGGTAATTTTTGTTGAAATATATTACTGTGAATAACTCCAATTTCTAAATTATTTAATAAAACTATGGGGTAATTATTGGGGTTGTAAAAAGTAACTCGGACTTTTTTTGTTCCTTCTGAAATATAAATGTTTGGAATCAAAATATTATGTTCCAAGCAGACTTGTTTATTGGACTCAAAAATTTGTTGTGTGGTTGTTGGCTTTGGGCAGGTGTAGATTTCTGGATGTTCTTTAAAAGATGACATGGTAATTGGTTGTAGAAGTCTGAGAATCTGGTGGGATTTGTTCTGTGTGTTAAGAGCTATATTAACTGGAACTGTGAATTGTCCAGTTGAACCAAAACCTTAGATTCTTCTATCACTTTTTTCTAATTGTTCTCTTTGATTGACTAGTTGCAAACCCGAAATGTTGATTAGGAGTAGGTAAATAGCTTGGGCAATTTTTTCAGCATGTTCAATTTTGAATGGTTTGTCAGTTTCATTTTGAAGCATCACCATAATGTCTCCAGTATATCCAGCATCAATTATTCCTCCTCTAACATTGATTCCTTTGCTTGCCAGAGAGAACCGGGAGGTGATTTGAACTATTGCTTCTGGCGGGATTTCGAGTGCAATTTTGAGGTTGATTTTTGTGAGAGATTTGGGTTTGAGAACAAGAGTATCTTTGTCTAGATATCTTAAGTCATATCCAGCATTAATGTCATGTGCTTTTTTGGGTTTTATTTCTTGTCCATTGTTGTTGAAGTATTTAAGTTGTAAGGCAGGCTGATTTTTAATAAGATAGATGGATGTTGTTTCAATTTCTTCTGTTGCTTCAGGTTCTCCAAATTCAATTTCGTTCTTATCACTTTCACTGGGCAAGAGGATGCTAAGAGCGTAGCATTCAGGACACTACTGTTCATCACAAGGCATAATGCATTCTTCACATAACCTAATGTTTATTTGCTCTAATCATTGAATTTAAGCTTCTTGAGTTGGATAGGTGTGACTTGCAATTTGGTGGTAGACTTCTACTTTATCTTCATAATTGAATCCAGCTAATTCTATAGTGTATTCAATGTATTCTGCTTCTTTCATTTAACAGACATCTTCTTTGGTAGCTCCATTAATTAATGCCATTGCTAGGTCGAAAATCATCTCAGCATCATGGGAGTAGTGATAAAGTTTGTTAAGAGCACTGTTGTATGCCACATTAAAAGGTGTTCCTCTTTTTACTTTTTCTGAAATTGATAAAGCATATTGGTAGGTCTGATCGCAGACTCCTCCTCTTATTGCTACATCAATCCAATTGCATTCTTCTGGTAGCATATCTCCACAAGTCAAACAAGGGGTGTTGTTCCATTTTCTGCTTCTTTTTATTAGATGGCCCCATCGTTTTCTGTGGCAAGCCTTGCAGTAATAACAAGTATGATTTTCATATTCTTCTTCAGATGAAATACAGGCTCCCATTGATGAGAGTTTTTTTGTGGCAATCTTTGCATTTGAGTGGAATGTAAGGGTGTTGTTTTTGTGGTTCTGGTTTTGAATAGGAGACATTCCATCCAGTTGTCACTGGTACTTTTGTTTCAAGAGAATCATTTGTTGAAAAGTACTGTTGTTCAGTTTCATCAGCCCAATTGGAGGTTGATTCAAGTGCCATAAATGTTTCAATGATGGGCTTTTCTTTTTCCAGTTCGAATTCAAAAGCTGGAGCTTTTTTGGAGCGTTTGTTGAATGTACCAGAAGTGGCAGGTACTCAGACGTGTTGTCTTTGGTAGGAGATTGTTAATTCTTGTGTCTCCCAATTCAGATTAGCATTGGCTTTTTGGAGCCAATTGTTTCTGATGAGAGCTTGGTATTGAGGAGCATCCATGATCAGAACTTTGACTGGAATGGTGATTCCGTCAATTGTGAATGGGAAATTGTCAATCTCTCCTACTGGAGTCTTTTTCATGCCATCAGCAGTGACAATGATTGTCTGAGCTGGTTGGTCAACATTTCTCTTTAGCTGCTGCATCAATTGATATGTGATAATGCTTCTGGCGGATCCATTGTCTAGGATCAAGCGAATTGACTTTCCTTCTACTTCAGCTTCTGTGTACATTACAGTGATGGCTTTTTGCTTGTTAGCCGCTACATTGCTAAGCAAGAATGGTGATTTATTTGCTTCAAATTCGAAAGGGAATATATCTGAAAGGTTGGCATTTTTAGCAATTCTGGCTGGTGGGATTGTGGTAGGAGTATAGGAAGAGTTTTGTTGTTATGCTGCAGTTCTACCTTCCAAGAATGCAATATGGTGAAAATTCTGTTCTTCAGGTATTGTTAAATAACTGGGTTGAGTGTAATAGTGGTTGGGTCTTGGTTGAGTAGAATTTTGGGAAACCAATTGGTTGTTCGAACTGATTCTATTGTTGTTTACTTGGTATCAGTTTTGTGGTGTGAATTGGTTTTGTGAAGTTAATCTTCGAGCAAGTACTTGGTAATGTTGTGTGAGTGGTTGTTGGTATTGCTGTTGGATTGGCTGTGAAACAGACTGATAATAGTTACTTTGGTATTGGGGTTTTGGTAGATAGTAAGCTGGTACTGGTGGTGGATAATAAAATTGTTGTGGTGGAGGGTAATGTTGATTACTCCTATTTTGTTGATCTTATTGTAACTTTCTGCAATCTCTTTTCCAGTGGCCAGAGATTCCATAGTAATGGCAATTCTGAGACTGGTTATTAGAAAGTGGTGCAGAGTTATTTTGATTTTGTCTTTGGGGAGTTTGATATTTTTGGAGTTGCTGTTGTTGATTGGCGAAATAGTTTTCAACCTTCTTTGTCAGTTAGTCAATTTTCTCCTTAGCTGCTGAGCTGGTTTCTCCAATTGCCAAGTTTACAAGTTTTGTGCAATTGGCCTTTTCTATGGCCATTTCGTATCTTTTTGCATGTTGTATGACAGAGTTTAAATCTTCTGGAGCATATGGGCAAACTTTTTTAATCAGTTTATCTTTTAGACCAGTGATAAATTGATCCAAGATTTGAGTGTTAGAATAATAATCATTAGTTTCAAGTTGACAAATTCATCTGAGAAGTTTGTTGAATTTCCCAATATAAGTCATGACAGATTTGGAGGGTTCTTGTTTGATATTGCGAAAACGATTTTGAAGAGTGATTGAGGTGTTGTTATTGGTGAATTGTTCTAAGAAGGCAGTTTTAAAAGCTGTCCAGTCATTAAAAGGGGTGGTCAAGTTTTCAAACCATTCGCCTGCTGTTTCTTTAAGAAAGTAGGGAATTGTTCTTAACATTCTGGCAGCATTCCATTTATTTGCATCTCCAGCTTTAGTAACTTGGTCGAGCCATTCTTGGGGACTGGTCTTAATGTCTTCTCTATTGAATTCAGGGATTTTTGCAATGTATGCTGTCATTTTGTCTTCTTTGTTATTACTCATAGAAATATAGGAAATATATTAGCATAATTATTAGCCAATCAGAAGTAAGTGTAGTAAATGTGGAATTCCAGAATTCCTCTCAGGAATTGCAGGATTCCAGAAATTTCAGGATTTCCCAATGAGGAATTGCAGGATTCCAGAATTCCAGGATTCCTCTCAAAGGAATTACAAGATTCCTCTCAAAGAAATTGCAGGATTCCTCTCAAAGGAATCGCAGGATTTTAGAAATTCCAGGATTCTTGTTGTGAAGAATCGAGGAATTGAGGAATTTTAATTATGTATATATAGTGTTAGTATTAGAAACAGAAAAGACAGAATTGATACCACAGAATTCTTAGCCTAGAAACAAAAATCATCAAATAAATAATTATTCCATATCTCAATCCACTCTCCACTATCAACACTTTATGTTGATAATAAGTGATACTTAACCACACTGGAACAATAGCTCTTGATCACGGCTATTAATGGAATACTAATCTGCAAATTGCCTTGGCTTATTTCTTTTTTTTCTTTATTTTTCTCTTATTTTTCTTTATTTTATTTTGATTTATTATTGTGCACTAACCCATTAATTGAAAAGCACTGATTACTAACATTAAGGATTATCTGGTAAAAGACCTCTGTGAGAGGATAGGACACATATAGAAGATATGAATTACTTATCAGAGGATTGCTGGTGTTATTCATAGAAATATAGAAAATATATTAGCATAATTATTAGCCAATCAAAAGTAGGCATAGTAAATATGGAATTCCAGGATTTCTCTCAGAAATTGCAGGATTCCAAGAATTTCAGGATTTCCGATGAAGAATTGCAGGATTCCAGAATTCCAGGATTCCTCTCAAAGGAATCGCAGAATTCTAGAAATTCCAGGATTTCTGTCATGAAGAATTGAGGAATTGAGGAATCTCAATTATGTATATATAGCAGTAGTATTAGAAACAGAAAAGACAGAATTGATACCACAGAATCCTTAGCCTAGAAACACAATCATCAAATAAATAATTATTCCATATCTCAACCCACTCTCCACTATCAATACTTCATGTTGATAGTAATTGATACTTAACCACATTGAAACAATAGCTCTTGATCACGGCTATTGATGGGATATTAATCTGCAAATTGCTTTGGCTTATTTCTTTTCTTTCTTTATTTTTCTTTTATTTCTTTTTCTTGATTTTATTTGATTTGTTGTTATATACTAATTGATTAAAAGGATTAAGCGCTGAGTTATTGACGTCAAGAATAGCCTGGTAAAAGACTCAGAAATAAGAGTAGAATTTTATATATTATCAGATAGCTTACCAGAAGGGCATGACTGCCAGACTAAATCCAGCCACCACACTGAAAAAGAAATTGGGAAAACTCTTGGAAAGATACATCTATTATCGACACTATTGAATCTCTGTTCATTATACAAAAGACTCAACCAAAACCTTCAGATCCATCAAAATCTTCAGATACAACACTTTTAGATCACTATCAACTGCTATTAGCCTTGAGCACCAAATTACGGGCTTGTTATTTAATTCAACAGCAGAAATAATCACCTGTAACACCAGCCACCAAGCCAAGAAAAAAATTGACAGACTTGCGAGTCTGAGAAGCTATGGATAAAACAAAGCAATTATTCGACAAAAGAATACTACAACAATTAGAACATTTTGTGGGAAAGAACAACTTATCTACACAAGCCTGAGCCATATACTGAATACATACAGCATTTCAGGATAAACCAGAAATATTGCTCAACAAAGCAATGGATATGATCACCAGTAATCAATTGGAAAAAATCACCAACGCTCAATTTGAATTAGTATATGGGAGAACAGCAACGTTACCAGTAGAAAGAGAAATTAATACATATCTAGCTGAACCAATAACAGAAGAAAATTTTCAAAAAACATTGCTAAGAAGAACATATGACTTAATGGAAACATTGGAAAACAAACAATTAAGAGCAGCTAATAATATTCAAAAATCACAAGAAAAACAGAAAGAAAGACACGATAATCAACTACCAGACAAACCAGTTGAGTTCAAGATTGGAGACAAAGTATTATTACATTGTACCAAAGCGGAAAAACAATGGAGTGGAAAATTCGACCCCAAATAGGATGGACCATTTTACATAAAAGAAATTCTAGGAAATAGAGCTTACAAATTAAGATTGAATAACAAAATTTTAACCAAAGCAGCACATAGAGATTGACTGAAGCCATATTGCGACATTACACTACCATCTACCAGTAATATTCCACAATTAGGAGTACAAAGAATACTAGTCTGACCAGATGAGATTCCACAAGATCTGGAACCAATCGTTATTATTAACAACAACACATTAAATTGATCAATCAAAAGAATATATAAAGACATGGTAGACATGATAGGAAATATCAGAAAAATGGAAATTACAAACAACATTTACACACTAGCACAACAACTTTTTCAATTAATCCAACACCAGGAAATGGAAATTACAATCAACCAACAAACCATTTAATATCAAGATACTAGAAAGACATTGCAACTCAGAACACCGAAGAAAACTAAAGATATGGTGGACAAAATCATGGCGAAAGTAAAATTAGCAATAAAAAAATTGACAAAAGAGTCACTATATCAAGAGTTGACTAAAGAAACTTGGAATTGGTGGATACAACAATTTCCAAGAAACTATTGTTATTTTTACTTGAGACAACACATAAATATCCAGAATCTATATATGGATAAAACAAAGCAATTATTTGACAAAAGAATACTACAACAATTAGAACATTTTGTGGGAAAGAACAACTTATCCACACAAGCCCGAGCTATATACCGAATACACACAGCATTTCAGGATAAACCAGAAATATTGCTCAACAAAGCAATGGATATAATCACCAGTAATCAATTGGGAAAAATCACCAACGCTTAATTTAAAAAAGTACAGACCCAAATAACACAAGTAATTCTTGAAAATGAAATCCAAGAAATACTTCAAGAGGGGGAATTACATGAGTTGGATTTCGACGGAGCTCAATATTAAAAGGAGGGAATAATGTTACTCATAGAAATATAGGAAATATATTAGCATAATTATTAGCCAATCAGAAGTAAGTGTAATAAATGTGGAATTCCAGGATTCTTCTCAGTAATTACAAGATTCCAGGAATTTCAGAATTCCCCGACGAGGAATTGCAGGATTCCAAAATTCCAGGATTCCTCTCAAAGAAATCGCAGGATTCCAGGAATTCCAAGATTCCTGTCGTGAAAAATTGAGGAATTGAGAAATCTCAATTATGTATATATAGTGGTAGTATTAGAAACAGAAAAGACAGAATCGATATTACAGAATTCTTAGCCTAGAAACAAAAATCATCAAATAAATAATTATTCCATATCTTAATCCACTCTCTACTATCAACACTTTATGTTGATAATAAGTGATACTTAACCATACTGGAACAATAGCTCTTGATCATGGCTATTGACAGGATACTAATCTGCAAATTGCCTTGGCTTATTTTTTTTCTTTCTTTATTTTTCTCTTATTTTTTTTTATTTTATTTTGATTTATTATTGTGTACTAACCCATTGATTGAAAAGTACTGATTACTAACATCAAGGATTGCCTGGTAAAAGACCTTTGCGAGAGAGTGGGACATGTACAGAAGATACGGATTACTTACCAGAAGATTGCCGGCCACCAAGCCAAGAAAAAAATTGACAGACTTGCAAGTCTGGGAAGCTACGGATAAAACAACTATTGGATTTCTGTCTATTATACAAAGAACTCCATCAAAACCTTCAGATACAATGCTTGCAGAACCTCATCAATAGAAGTAGCTTTACAAGCACCAAGTTACGGGTTTGTTATTTACTTCAACAACAGAAATAATCCTCTGTAACATTGTTTTCACTGTCTATTGATTCTTCTTTAGATATTTCAGAGTCATTTTCTTCATTCACTACTGTCTCAGAGTGTTCACTTCAATTTTCAGCTAAAAAATCAAAGAGATTGAAACTAGTTTGAAGGAGTTCTTATTGTCTGGTAGAACTTTTGGGTAATGTAAAATTTTCTAGTCTTGCAAATCGATTTAAGGGTGAATTAGGTGTTTGTGCTTGTGCAAGTGAAGCTGGAAAAGGTGTGATAGTAAGTGAGAGTTTTGAACTGGTTCCTTGTTCAGGTGTTTGTAAGTATTTGGCAGTTGTTTTTGGTAGTATTGGAGTATTTGGGGTGGTTTTTGAGTATTGCTTCAATTTTTGTTTGCCTTTGTTGCTTGTTTTTGTCTCTGATTCAAAATCAATAAAGTATTGAGACTGTACTGGATATGTTTCTTTACAGTACTTGATAATGTTAAAATTTAGTTCTTGAAAGTAAGTAGTAAGTGTTTTACTGTTAAGGTCTTCAGTTTTCAACTGTGAATAGTGTACTAAATTATTGTAAAGGTTGCTTCTAACTTCTGAAATATTGTAATTTCCAAAAAGATAATTGTTGATGTGGTTTTCAATGTATTGGTATACTGATTTCTTGACAACTTCAATTCTGTCTGGAATGTTGAATCTTTGCTTGCAGTGGGTGTAAATTGATTGGTAATACTCTAGAGTTGTTGCGTCTGGTGTGGTTGCTACTTTGAAGTTGTTTTGCTGTGTTGTTTCTGTGGGAGAGCACCAAATGTTATCAGAGGTTTTTGGTCTCTTTTCTTGAATTTTGTAAATGTCTATTGGTTGCAAATTCATGTTTTTTTCAAAGTAGTTAAACCTCCAATAACTGAATTTATCCTCAAATTATTTCTTATAATTTGAACTGCTGGGCTTATACGTGGAATGGCCAATTCTGTGTTAGTTACATTGTATAGTTACATTGTAATAAATGTTAACTCTTTCCCAGAAATTGCTCGTCTAGAAGCTCACTAAAATGTGTAGTTACTTTGCTGTGAAAGTCAACTCTTCTACAGAAATCTCGTCTGTAGGCTACCCTAATGATTGTAATAAGAAAAGAAAAGAAAAATAAAAGAAATGTAAAAGAAATAGGATTTTATCAAGAGAAACGTTTTCTATTCAGGCCTGGAGTCACTAACAGTTTACTGAAATTGGTAGCTACTCAATTTCAAAACGTTAGTTGGGTTTTGGGGATTTTCCAAGTGCAATAATTAAAGAATTTGGTTTTTTGAATTATTTGATATTTATTTCTTTTTGTGTATGTAAGAATGATTCTAATTGTTAAATCTGAAGTGAAATATATTTTCTCAAAGAGAGAAGCTTTTCTTTTATACAACTTGTCATAACACTATTCTATGAACTTAAACTTTGCTATTTTCTATAATTTTGCTGAACTAAAGATACATTTTGGCAAACTACAAGTTATTTCTGTGAACTATTAGATATTTCGGCAAACTATTAATTATTTCGGCAAATTTCTTACAAATTTTGGCAAACTTTTTGAATGTTACATAGTTCGGGGTATTGCATGATTGATCATCACAATTAGGTTACATTTGTGTTATATACAAATTGGGTTATTAATTAAATGATAATTTCGGATATTTTGCTAATGTAATAAGTGATAATTTGAAATGATAATATATGCTAATTAATGATAAGATTTATAAAGGTAATTTCATGCTAAACAATATCTCTAATTTCATCTAGTAACAATGATTTGTTTTTGTTACTTCTGATTTTGTCACTTTTTTGGATAATTGTTGTTAGTGCTAGTTCTCTGTTGAATTATATTTTATAAGAAGAACCAAATATTACAGGTGATTATTTAAGGTGTTGAAATAAATAACAAACTCACAATATAGTGCTCAATAGTTACTAGTTAATAATAAGTTCTAAAAATTTTTGTAATCTAAAGGTTTTGGTTGAGTCTTTTGTATAATAAACAGAAATTCAATTATTGGTTTCTTCTATGAATTTTTTTTTAGCATAGTGGCCAGTTTATTCTGGCAGTTGTGTTCTTTTTGTAAGCTATTCTTAAATTTTTATTCTTGTTTATGGGTTTTTTATCAGATTATTCTTAACATCAATAATTTAATTTTTAATTTTTTAATTAATTAATAAACAACAAAGAAAAACAAACTAAATAAAATTAAAAAAAAATAAAAGAAAATAAGAAAATTAGTATTTTATCAATAACTATGATTAAAAGCTATTGTTTTAGTGTGTTTAAGTATTAAAAATTATCAACATAAGTTGTTAATAGTAAAAAGTAATTAATATTTTGAAGTAAGCAATAATAACATAGATTGGATAATAATTAGATATTTTATTAATATTAATATAATTCCATTTCAAGTTATAAAAAACTATTTTTTGAAAAAAAAAAATATAAGATTTCTTAAAATTCTTTAATTTTTTTAACAGAAATTCTGAAATTCTGAAATCTTGTAATTCTTTAAGAAGAATTCTAAAATTCTGGAATTCTAAAATCCTGCAATTTTCTAAGAGAAATTCTGAAATTCTTTTTTTATTATATCTATTTCTGATTGGCTATTTTATCTATTATTATAATTTTTAATTTTTATAAGTAACAATACCAATAAATATTGAAAAAGAAAATATTTTTTTCACTATCTGGTTTGAAAACAAATTTAAAATTTCAATTTTAATATTTAAATATCACATAAAATTAAAAAAAAGAATTCAAGGCTTTGGTAAAATTGTAACTAAGTATCCTAAAACAATAAAAAAGCTTATTAAATAAGTAAACTTTAAAAGAAATTAGACAAAAAAACAAAAGATTTATTTCTTTATAAAAGAATTAAAAACTAACTTATCTTATGTTTTTTGGTTTTTTTTAACCCTAAAAAATAATTCTACAATAGATATAATCATTAAACTTGCACAAAAAATTGAAACAATTAAAAAATATATTTAGAATTTATACTTCCAATTTTTGCTTTTGCTTTTGTTATGGCTTCTATTCTTTAAATAGCTATTACTTTTTTTGCTGTCTAAACTTAAGATCTTAATAAACAATTAATAGATAAATTTATAATCAATCTTGTCCAATTATTAAAGCCCTTAACTCAAGCAGTTAGAGAGAATCAACAACTTCAAAAATCTAGATTTGAATTTTATTTTAATCAGTTCTAGCAATACTCTTATCAAAAACAACAAAATTGTGATCTATCTGTGTACTATTATTGTAAATTAACTAAATATTTCTTCAGAAATTACAACAACTCTTCTTTGTTTTCTCCAGTTCCTAAAAATAATAATAACCAAAATAACAGACTTATTAACAATAATGTTTTTAATCAAAGACCTAATTATGCTAATATTAATTTTTTTGAAAAAGATCTCTTAGTTGAAGCCACTATTTACCAGTTTTTAAACTAAAATGTGTATCTCCAAAAGATAAGAGTGCAAGCCAACTAGAAAAAAACCTCTTTTAAACTTTTAATCTAACTGATAATAACCATAACATAAATAAACTAGCCATTAATCTCTCTGAATCTACAAAAAAAAAAAAAAAACTAAGGTTGATTTCGTTTTAAAACCCAATAAAATCTTAACTTCCATTACCAATAACAATAAATCACCAAAAACTAAAGTTTTTAAAAATTTTCCAAAGTTAAAATCACCAGAAATTATACAAAAATTTGGTCTTTATTCTATTGTTAAAGATCTTATGAAAATCTCAGCTCATATTATTTTTGGCCAGTTAACTTAATTCTAGATAGTGGATTATCTGTTAATGTTATTGCCAAACACTTTTTAAAAACTATTAACAAAAAAATTAATAAACTTTCTATTCAATCAATGACCAATATATACAATAACAAAAAAAAGATTTGGGCATAATCAAAGCTGTTTCTGTTTGTATTAATGGCATTAGCATTGAAACTAACATAAAAGTTTCTAAAACTAAAGAATATACTATTATTGTTAACAATAAATAACTTAAGAAAGCAAAAGTTTTACTGAATTATAAACTTTGTGAGCTAACTATCAAATGTAATAAAAAGTCTATTGTGGTTAAGTATTATCACTAAACAACTCTTTTAGTATTCAAACAAAGCCCAAAAAAAAAACAATTAGATAAATCAGATAATGAAAAAACTAATGAAGAAAAAAACAAAAAAAAACTGCTGAATTTACTTATATTTTTACTAGCAATGACAAGCTATTGAATAATATCAAAGCAGACAAAGAAAGAATCATTGTAAATAACAAGATAATTTGTTGGCCTTATTATAATATACTCAAAAAAACCTTTGACTAAAAACCTAGCAAGAAAGCCAAATATAGTTATTAATAATATGGTCTTTGTGCCCAATACTGGTACAATAAATTATTGTATTTCCCAAGTAATAAATACAAGTTTTGTCTAATCTATTACAAAAATTGGGAACCAATCAACTTAATACTAAAAAAAAATAAAAAAAGTACAAAAATCTTTTAAGAATAAACTACTTAAGATCTAATTATTAACTATAAAACAAAAAAAACCTTTCTCAAAAGAAAAAAAATAAATATTAAAAATTTGTTGGATAAAAACAGCCCAGTTATCTTAAAAAAAAGTAACATTTCTGAATACATTTATGTAATACAACACATTATTACTACCAAAAAAACTTGTTTTATCCATTTAAAGTTTTATCAATCTAATTAATACAATGATAAATTCATCAAAAAAGAAATAAACTGGATGAAAAATCTTGAATTCATACAAAAAATCAAAAGCAAATAGACTTATTCAGTTGTAGTAATATTCAAAAAAAATAAAACTCTATGCTTTTGTATTGACTACTGGTAATTAAATGTTATTATTGAAAGAAATATATACTTACTTTTCAAAATTAATGCAATACTAGATTAATTTAATGGAGCTGTTTTTTTTCAACTATTAATCTAATTGCTAGATTCTGACAAATAGAAATAGATTCAGAAAACAGAAAGAAAACTGCTTTTATTACCAAATATGACACTTATAAATTTACTATTATGTCTTTTGGTTTTACTAATATCTTTTTTACTTTTTAATATTTAATAAACAAAGTATTTAAATCAGTAAAAAAAAACTTTGTTTTAGTTTATTTAAATAACATAATAATATACTCAAAAACCTGGAATTAACATCTTAAATATTTATAAAAGATTTTTGATCTTTTTAAAAATACTAGTCTCAAGATTAATTTAATCAAATTTTTTTTTAAACAACAATTTACCTAGTTTTTTGGTTATCTTATTACAAAAAATGGAATTTTTTTTTGATCTAACCAAAGTTGAAAAAGTCCAAAATATTAAACAACCAATAAATATTTATGAACTATATTTTTTTTTGGTTTGGCAACTTATTATCAAAAGTTTGTTAAAAATTTCTCCAAAATTATCTTTTTTTTTAATCAGCTATTTAAGAAAACTGTCAATTATTATTGGAATACATATTAGCAAAAAGTCTTTAAAATTTTGAAGAAAAAACTAGTTATTGAATCTATACTTATGCAATCTGATCTAAACCAACTTTTTATTTTCTATACTAATACATCTGGTTTTGGACTTGGTACTGTTTTCTTTTAAAAAGACAAAGATAACAAAAAACATATTATATTCTATACCAGCTGATTACTTTTTTCAACAAAACAAAACTATTCAGTTATTAAACAAGAATGTTTGGCAATAGTATAAGCTATTAATTATTAGAATAAATATTTTTTTGATGCCAAATTTTTAGTAATAACAAATTATTAAGCTTTGGTTTGACTGCACAAAAAAAAAAGCTAAAACACAAATAAATAACTTACTAGATATTCTATCTGGATAAATTTGACTATAATATACAATATTACAAAAAAGTTTATTATTAAAATACTAATGCTTTTTTTAGACTTACTATTCAGTAATAGTACAACTCTTCCAAACAAATTAATGTAATTATTAGTAATTTTTTCTTAAAACAAACATAATAATAAACTTAGACAACTACTTTGTCTTAATAGAATTTTTGGGTAAAAGACAATATTTATTGGATTATTCTTAACAACAAAAAAACATTTATAAAAACAATCAAATTTTTATTTGATCTGCCATAATCAATTATACAAAAAAAATAAAAAAAATTTTAACTGCTTTTAAAAAGTTATTAAATTTAAAGAAAAAAAAATTGTGATCTATAATATATATACTAATCTATTAGCTGAATATTTTGGAAAAACTAAAACAATTCAGAAAACACATGCTTACTATTATTGGCCTACTTTAGAAAAAAACATTGCTAAGTACATTAAAACCTGTAATACCTGTCAAAAAAAAGAAAAACCCAATTACAAAAAAGACATCTATTCAATTTCTGTTAGTTAATTATTTGACAAAATTGGTATAAATGTTGTTAAATCTTTAACTATAATTTCTAATAACAATAGATATATTATTACAACTACTAATTATCTTACAAAGTGTATAAAAGCAAAAGCCATTCCAAATTAAATAACAATCTTTATTGCCAATTTTATTTATAAAAATATTATTTGTTGTCATAGTTGTCCTAAAAAACTTTTATTTGATTAAAAAAAAATTTTTCTTAATATATTAGTTGAAAAACTTTGTAAAAAAATGAGAATACATTACAAACTTTTTTCTTTTTATTACTTTCAAACAAATAACTTAGTAGAATATTTCAATAAAATACTATGTAAAACCTTAACAAAACCAGTGAAAAAACAAACTTATAAGACAAAGTATTATCTTTAGCTTTGTTTGCTTATAAGATTATAAATTATAACATAACAAATTATGAATTTTTTTATCTGTTTTATGGATAAATAGCAATAATACCAACAGAAACTAACATTAAAACAATACTTTTTGAAAAAATTACAATAAAGAATTACAAAAACATTTTGCAAAAAAGACTTGGTATTATTCTTAACTTATTGGTAAAAGCACAAATAATTGTTTTTAAAAAGATAAAACTGTTTCAAAAAAAGCTTAAGAAAAAAAAACTTATAAAAAACTTTTTTTAAGTGTTGGTAACTTAGTTTAAAATACTATTCAAATAAAAACAATATTTATAATAATAAATTCTTTAACTAATAGAAAGAACTCTTTATAGTTAACAAAGTTTTGAACAATAATTTTTATATATTATAAAATTAATATAAAACAATTTTTAATAATTGCTTTGTTTATAATATATGACTCAAAAAATATTACAAATAGCCTAATTGCTTATTTGTTGTGATAATATTAATCCAATCAATCAACAAAAATCAGATATAAATAAATGCATTATTTCCAAAACAGAGATATTTTTAATTAATATAAACAATTATTTTCTGAATTAAAACATTTAAAACATTTTTTATATTTCTATGAATATTGAATTAAAAATTATCTAAATGCTACTCTGATTATTGAAAAACAGACTATCATAACTAATAACAATAAAACACATATCATTATTAGACCAAAAAAACCATTATCAAAAGAAAAAAAATTGGTATTAAAATAGATAAATATATACTTAAAAGCATAATAACAAACATATTATTACTTTTGAATACACTTAGAAAAATGAATAAAAAAATTTTATTTATAGACAAAAATCTGTCATATAAAAAACAACTAGAGCTTTATGATTAACTTAATAAAATCATAAAAAACATAAAGCTCATAAAAAAAACAACTTCAAAAATACAAATAGAAATTCTGAACATTATATAATTAGATGTCTTAAAAGTTTTAACTATTGTTAAAAGAGCCAAAACTCTTATACAAAAATTTGGTTTCTTAAATACAAAACTTATTTTATCTCAGATATTATATACTTTATCCACAACAAATTTCAACAAACTAGTTAATTTTGAGTTAAATGAAATACATTAAATAGAATATTCCATAAATATTTTGATTTTGTTAGAGTTTAATCTTTTTGAAAAAAATAATATTATGATTGAAACCCATAGTTTTTATTAGTTATCACATATATTAGCTATTAATATTATATAATTAACTATTCTATTTTTAAATAGTAATTAATAACTTGACTGTTAATTTGATTATTGACTTAATTATTGACTTAATTAATAACTTAATCATTGATCTAATTATTAATCTAATTATTGACCTAATTATTGATCTAATTATTAATCTAATTATTGACCTAATTATTGACTATTTTTAATAATTATATAAGCAATAAGTCTTTTAGCTATAAAAAAACATGTAGCAATTAATTAAAAATAAATAAAATAATAACTATTATTTTAATCTTTTTTTTATTGTTTATTTTTTTTTCTTATCTTTAAGTATCCAAACATCTTGGGATAAAAGATTACTTGTTAATATTCACTTAATTTTTTTCTGAATCATATAATTGTAGTATTTAATTTACAGATTGGTTATGATCAAATGTATAATACATAGTAAAATTTTACACAAATCTATTATTAAAGACACCAAACACTGGTTTTTTATGCTATTAGTAACTATTGTATTAATTAAAGCAATTAGTGATACAAATATGTGAGCCTCTGCAAAAATGGTAAATAAAGACATATGCACAAGATAGTAGTAATTCTGCTTTTTTTAGCAGCTTTTACTATGTAAGAAACCAGTATTTTTGCCTCTATTCATATAGTAAAAATTATTAGCATTTAATGATTTAAAATTTTCACAATTAGTAATATGTCTTTTTTTGAAGAAAGTATAAAAGCTTACAAAGATTTTATAACTATAGCACACTTTATTGGCTTCATTACATCTATATTTTCTTTTCTGTTGAGCAAACTAGAGTTAATTGAAGTGTTTTTCTGTTATAATTTGGCAGTTATTTGTCAAATTTACATAGGAAAGTGATTAACCACATCATCATTTATTGTTTTATTATCTTAATTGATATGTTCAACAGTTTTTTTATAAGAACAATATGGCCAAAAATAAGAAAACTGAAACATAATGAGAATAGTATTAATTTTGCAGATGGTTTCCCTTATTATTCATTTTCTATAATTATCATATCTCCTGAAAAACTTTCAGTTCTACCAATTTCTAATATTTGTCATGTTTGTTTATTTGTAGTATCTTTAAAAACACAAAAAAACCTCCCAATCCAATTTTGAATTGTATTCACTTTTGAAATATCTTTCTGTACAATCTCTCCTAATTCTACAAATCTTATAAGCTCAACTTGTATTTTTTTTGCTGACATATAATCTTAAGGGTTTGAATTTCAATTTATAAAAAAACTTTGCAACAACATATTTATTTTTTTTGACATATGTTTTACCTTTCCACTCATTTTCTGATTATGTTTTAGCACCCATTTTTTTGGTAGTGAGTATTCTTGATCAATCAGACTATAATTCTTTTGATTAAAATTTTATATAAAACTTTGTAAACACAATAAAAAGACTTATCTTGAGTTAAAAGCAGCAGCATCTTAATTTATATTTTACAAATATGAGGTTGATATTAAACAATCTTATTATTTTATTTAGAATCAATTTAAGAAGACACACTGATCTTATGATCTTTTTTTGGCCTCTTCAATAGTTAGTTTTATTATTGATTGATTTCTAATATCATCTACTTTTTGAGTATTCTCTAATTAAATTTAAAAATAATATTGGTATTATTTATATTATTGTTGCTACAAACAATCTTTAGATTAGATTTACCTGACATCTGTGGCATTTGTATCTCTCAATCAATGAGATTTTTAGTATACTCTAAAAAAGAAAGTTTCAGTCTAACAATCTCTGTATTACATAAATTTGCTATAGCTGCTGGTAAATAATTCTCCCAACTGCCAACATATAAAAGTGGCCATGTGCAAATATAACCTGCCAGTAGTCTCTCAATAGGCCATTCCCAATAATAATACTTGGAAATTCCTAATATAGTTTTAACAAGTGCTTTTTTTCTTTTGTTTTTTGCTTTCATTTGATCACAATCTGGTTTTATATTTGCAAAAGAGGTGTTAGCAAGGTTTTGACTGGCTTTTATAATGTTATTACTCTTTACAATATTAAATCTAATTTATATATATTATTTAATTGCATGAACAATTTGAATTAAATTAGTGTGAGTAAAGAAATAATATAATCTAGCTTTATATTTACTTATTGAAGCATGATGTAAATCTATTATAGTCTTTGCTTCACCTGATTTAAAAAACTGTCAACTTAGCACTCAGATATTATACCATTTAAATCAATGACTTATGATAATTATAAGCTGGAAATTGTAATAATAAGAACTATTATCAAAAAGTATGTAAATCTATTTTGGTTTTTTTCATATTGTTTCAAATACAGCTTCAAATAATAAAGCTGTAAACCAAGCATTTTGCTTGGTATCTGTATTTTAGTAGTTATAAGCTCTAGCAAACAATTTATTTTCACCAGGTTTTTTTATAAACACAAAAATTGTATGCAAAGTCCATTCTTGTTTGCTAAAAAATGCTTCTTTGATTTTTCTGGCTGATTAAGATAATACTTCCATTTTATAATCTGCTATGATTATGGCACCATTTTTATTCAACTAATTTAATACAACTTTAAATTGTGCATTTAGATAAACTTTTCTTGTTTAATGTGCAAGAAAATATTGAAGTCTATCTCTAATTTCTGCATACTGTAAAAATTCATCTAAGCTAACATAAAGTTTTATGAATTTAAATAATTTAAAATGTTTTTGGCACTCTTAACAATATAAGGAATGTGATTTATTATATTCTCCAAAAGCATATAACAAGCAATAATTGATACAATTACCGTGTGATATTGTATTATTAGTATTAATTATTAATTCATTTTCATAATTTTATTTCATATGTTGGTATAGCTTTTTAATATGTGACAAGACATTATTCTAAAAATTTAGGTAAATAAATAGTATTAATTATAAAACACAATATATACTAATCTTAATTTTCTTATTAGTAAAAATTTTGTATACTAGTTTTTTCAAATCTGAAAATGCTTTATAATCATAATTATTGCATATTTGACACAAGCCATCCAAATTTTTACAATAACAAATATGTGTATTATTAGCCAATTGTTCTATAAATGAAGTTTTTTTTATTTAATTTGAATAAGTTTTAAAATATTTTTTCCACAAAGCTTTTTTTTGATCTTTTATATACAAAATAGGCAAATTTGATTTTAAGTCTACTTTGTAAGAACTCATAGTGACATTATTTTTGTCTAAAAAAAATTCAATGAATTGCAATTTTTTAATTTTGAATATCTTTTGGTGAATACATTTTGGTTTCTCAAAAAGAGGTAATTCAAGATCATATAATCTTGCATATTTTCTTACAGCATTTATTGTATCTGATCTGATCTAATTTTATAGTAAGTATTAGAATATAACATATTATAAAGATCTTGATTTCTTACCTTAAGCTGTTGTTTTAATACTGAATAAGAAAACTTTTCCACAATAATAAAAAAAATTCTAATCTTACCATATATTCCATCAATATTAGATTTGTAAGTTAATTTAAAACTCTTCTAAAAAGTAATTACTTCTTTTAAATTGTTAACAATGTTATTCATAAAATATAGAAAGTATATTAATATATAAATTAGCCAATTAGAAGTAGACATAGTAAATGTGAAATTCCAGGATTCCTTTCAAAGGAATTGCAGGATTCCAAAAATTTTAAAATTCTTATACAAAAAATCACAGGATTTCAGAATTCCAGGATTCCTCTTAAAGAAATTGCAGAATTCCAGGAATTAAAGAATTCCTAATGTAAAGAATTGAAAAATTGAGAAATCTCAATTATGTATATATAATAGTAGTATTAGAAGTAGAAAAGACAGACCTTTCAGTTTAGATTTTATCTAAAACAACTTTCTAATTCACAAATATCAATAAATAATTATTTATTATCTCAATCTACTCCCCACTATCAACACTTTATGTTAATAGTAACTGATACTTAACCACACTGGAACAATAGCTCTTGATCATAGCTATTGATAGAATACTAATATTCATTGCCTTGGCTTATTTTTTTCTTTTTTTTTTTTTCTTTTTTTTTTTTTTTTTTTTTTTTTTTTTTTTTTTT